>OW804098.1:116638873-116768873 GCA_942159475.1 Sthenelais limicola
CTCAATTAACTCAAATTCAAGAAAGAATGAGATTCAAAACACATTTCATCATAGGCTATGTGATGTGTTTCAGGAAAAATGAGTCATAAGTCGCAAAATATGGATTTTGAGATATCATATTTGAACAAATAAGATCAAGACAATTCCAATGATAGTAAACAGTATATTAATCTAGGTATCTTTATATTTCAAGTTTGATATTTTTGTTGGAGGAAAAAAAACTTTGCACTGTTTCTTGGGGGCAATAACCAGTAAAGTAATTAAATGTACTCTATGAGATTAGCATAGAAATGCATGAATATATTTAATACACTGTCTTGAATTTTGATACATGTGTTCATGCTATAGACAGCGTTAAGCACCCCAAAAATAAAAACATTCACACAAAGACATCTTAAAACACTTTAAAAAATATCAATTTTGCGACTTATGACTCATTTTCCTGAAACACATCACATATATGCAAGATCCATTTTACATGGAGGCTCTAAACAATACAAAGTATCTTATCAGTATAATTTGATATGGTGTTTTATCAATCGATAAACGATTCAATAGAGGGATATGTCTCCGTGTAAGGGAGGTTTACAAACCCTCTCGACTACATTTTACATGTAAAAATGACATGTTTGATTTACATGTCGTAATAATTATGAAGATTAAATGTGAACTTTAGCCCTACTGACGAAATAACTAAGGTATTTAGCCATGCATGTAAAAAGCTAGAAGATTGGCTCTGGTCTTTGCCCTAAATAGGAACAGGATTTAAAAATTACAATTAATGGAATTATCATGGCACTTAGGCCAACAAAAAAAATAGGTGTGTTTCCGATTTATCTGGCTGAAAACTAGGTTGGGGGGGATGGTAACTTTTTTTTTTTGTTATTTTTTTTTGTTTGGAAACCACCACACAGGAAACTGAAAAAAATGTCTTTTTCATAACAATAGTTGTTTTGAACATGGGAAATTGTGCCTTTTTGACAGTTCCGAGTTAGGAAAACCCGTTTTCCCTGCTTTTATAAGCTTTTTTTGTCAAAAAATCCAAAAAAAGTAAGATATGATGGGGAAAAAAATCAGGTATGGTATAATTTTTTTTAGGTAGGGTAAGGTTTTTCTAGGGTAGGGGGGGGGGGGGGGGTAAATCGGAAACACACCTATTTTTTTTTTTGGCCTTAGCAATTTGAGGCGAGAGGTTTTGAATCCCTTGAGAACACCAAGTTGTGTGGACTGTACTGTAGGGGGTAGATCAGTAGGGCGGGTGTGGGAGAGTGACAGGTGCCAATCATGACTGTTTGAGTGGTTTCTGACACAGTGGTGTTTGTTAAATGTGGTAAATCAGGCCCCGCTCATGATGAGATCATACACACGGGGCCCGTTGCAGAACTACACCTTACTTCAGATTGTCCTTCTTTTTTTTTCCTATTTTTAAGAATAAATTGTCCTTCTTTGGCTGCCTTTCCTTGCTAAGCAGCTGGCAAAGAACCTTTAGGAAATGAATTTGCTATAGACCATTTCAATGTCATTCCTATAAAGGGTAGGAATTGTCCCAAGCTAAACAAGAGAATTTAGGTTAGTAATTATCGCCAGCTATATTATATTAACTGCCTGAAAAGAGAAGGAGCCTACAGCTGTTAATAAATCAGAAAAATAATATTAATACAATTTTAATCTTAAGGCCAGAGAGAATGGCACGAATTATAGGAAGAGAAAATGTGGTATAGGGAAGTGGAGAAAACGCAGAGATAGGAGGGGGGGGGGGGGGCAGAGAGAGAGAGAAGAAGTGTGTGTGGGGGGGAGGGGGAGAGAAAGAAGTGTGTGTCGGAGGGAGAGGGAGACTGACAGAGAGAGAGAGAGGGAGGGAGACTGACAGAGAGAACTCTGTGTGTGTATCGGAGGGAGGGAGACTGACAGAGAGAGAGAGAGGGAGGGAGACTGACAGAGAGAACTCTGTGTGTGTATCGGAGGGAGGGAGACTGACAGAGAGAGAGAGAGGGAGGGAGACGGACAGAAAGAGAGATCGTAGGAGCCAGGTAGGAAAACGATGAGAGGGAAGAGTATAATATGAAGGAGAAGAGAGATGACCTTGAACCCGCATGTATACAATGCATGCTATATAAGCCCTGTAATATATATATGTAGCGTTATGCCCCTCCGGCCTTAGACTTAATCTGCTTTATAGCGCATGCGCTTCAGCTCACTTCCTGTTAGCCTGAGCTGCATTTAATCACTAAGACGCTACGCTATGCGCTGCGGGCAGTGCATTGTGGGCTAGCTCACCTAGATACATTAAGTTAAAGCCTGCTATGGTGGTTTTAACCCTTCTAGTACATATAACTCATGCATCAACTGCATTGTAAATCATATGGTGTCTTACTGGTAAATTTCATATTTTCCAAAGTGTTTCCAAGGTGTTAAATTCAGAAGGTGTCTTTGTGGGAATTTTTTCATTTTTGGGGTGCTTAACGTTGTTTGTGGCATGAATTTACCAATTTCAAGTTAATGTATTAAATATATCCATGCATTAAATCATTTCTAAACTCATCTTATAATATAGAGTATATTTAGCTACTAAATATTCACCTCAGAAATATTGCACATTTTTTTTTTCTAAAATATGAATATCAAACTTAATAATATTATATAGAAAGTGATTATAAGATTAGATTCTTATGATTTAATGTCATTTTGCAGTTTAGAGCGAGAGCTTTTCCCTTAGTTTGGAGGGACTCTCTCAAGTCTGAGCCTTGACTGTAAATAGGTGAGATCGCCAAAAAATGTACAATCGGCAGCTCGACCACATTTTTATTAAACTCAGCTAAATTTGGCTGAGAAATGATAAATGCTAGACATATATGTGTAGATCTGGTATTGCGCTGATTCAGGCAATCTGTTTGGCTATGTTTAACTGTATTTTACACCTAATTCCAAGCCTTAAATTTGGGCTATTTGAGAGGATTAATGAAGACGAATTGTACATTTTAGGCCAGAAAAAAATAGGTGTGTTTCCGATTTACCCCCCCACCCCCCCCCCCCCCCCCGCTACCTAGAAAAAACCTTACCCTACCTAACTTTTTTTTTACCATACCTGATTTTATAAAAATCATATCTTACTTTTTGCTAAGTTAAGTTACCACCCCTCCCTACCTAGTTTTCAGCCAGATAAATCGGAAACACACCTATTTTTTCTTTTGGCCTTTTCACGACCAAACCCAAATGCGAAAGCATGTGCCGTATTTAATACCCTGCAGCTCTACATGTATACAAATAGAGTTTGACAAGCTAAATAATTAGTTTAAGATGGCTACACTATACTCAGCACACAATTACAGTTATTTAACCTAATGTTTAATATCCGGCACCTTGCTAAGGTAGGCCAGGTAGATAACAACATTCTGTAGGTGTAACATTAAGTGCACTATTAGAATCTGGTCTGACAGGACCGCCCTCCCATATGTCACACCTCCCGCACATTAGCCACACCTCCCTATTACGTCCTAGCGTCCCCTGTGACCTTCCGGGCGTCGGCTTGACCTTTTAGTGTCCTCATTAGCCGCTAGGTTTACCCGGGAGGGCAGGCCCCCTTCCGGTACAGCTGCCAGCGCTGAAACACCTCTATTATCGACGGTCCATAGACGCGGTTGTCAAGGCGATGTCCATTGGGCATGCGCGTTGTGTCGGCGGGTTGACCTTTTGGGGGGAGCTGCTTCTTGTGGAGCTCTCCAGGCGTGGAGGTGGAGGTAGGTGAAGGGGCAGAGAGACCGTCTCTCTCTTGTCAACTTCACCGGTCGCCCGCCTAAAGGAGTCCGTCAAAGCTGCCTCCCTGAGTCGGCATTGACCGAATCTATTGCCACGAAGACCAAATTCATATAATTGGCAATTTAGTGGAGGAATTGAATATAGCCTTTCTTGAGCGAAAAAGTAGGAATTATGATGGGCCAAACTTTCTGTTATTTTATTTTACATAATTAGCGTTATAAGAAGGAAATAATACAAAAATATGTGAAGCTTTTTCTAACAGCCTAACTTCGCAAGACATTGGAAGAAAGTGAACAATTACAATGCCTGATCAACTGAACTCCATGTGACATGTCACCGACACATACTGACATAGTGTCTTCTTTCCACACAATTCTGATAAATGGGTCAGATTTTCAGGAAATGTACAATTAGCAGCTGTACACATTCAGTAAATTCTGCTAAATTAGGCTGCAATTTGGTCAATACTAGATATATTCGAGTATATTCGGCATTGCATTGATTCTAGCAATTGGTTAGGTTGAACTGTATTTTGAACTTTATTTTCGTCTGAAATTTGAGTTATTTAAGGGGATTGTTGAAAGTGAATTCTACATTTTCTGACGATCTTACCCAAATATGACATTTTATTTGTTCATGCATATTGATAATTGTTCTTATCTTATCTGAAAAGAGTACTGTATGCTTTTTGTATGGAAACCTGAGGATCCTTGTCGTCGTTTAAACCAGTATAAAAAAATAAATAACAATAATAATAAAATGTCAAAACCTGAATAAAATACAGCCTGACCACACAACCTTTCATGCCACCATCAGAAGTATGGACTGACCACAGGGCACGTGGCCAAGTACAGAACTGACCACTGTTTCCATGGTAATTACCCAGCGTCTCGGGTTACCATGACAACATAAGAGGGTGTAACCTGGCTGGCGGCGTTCTATAAGAGTGGTGATTATGGCACACGTTCTATAAGAGTGGTGATTATGGCAGGGGTTCTATAAGAGAGGTGATTATGGCACACGTTCTATAAGAGTGGTGATTATAGCACGGGTTCTATAAGAGAGGTGATTATGGCACGTGTACTATTGTGAGGTAATGATTGTATTATTTGTAAACAGGCTTTATACAGTAGACAAACATGGGCGACTGCTGGCTGGTGTGTTGGAGGGGATTATATATATAGCTCGTGACATCAGTATATATGCCTATGGTGGGGAGTGGTCAGTGATGGTGTGATCATTTTTGGTGGGGTCAGTGATGTGGGGGAGTGGTCAGTGAGGTGGTCAGTGATATACTCATTGGTAGTATTTTCAGTGGGAGTCAGTGAGGTGTGGGAGTGGTCAGTGGTGTTGGGGGCAGTGGTCAATGTGGTGGGAATGGTCAGTGAGGTGGGGGGTGGTCAGTGATATACTCCTTGCCCAGACCCTAAGTTGAACATCTTTGCAGGGATGTATTAATTACTAGTACAATTTTAATAATTCAAAAGCAAAGAAGGAGTTGTTATATCGTGTGTTTACAGATAGATTTAAATATCTAATATATATCTCACCTACTTATATCTCGTTGTCATTGTATGTCTATATATCTCAAGAATCACTAGACATCATTGTTCATCAGGACCGGCTAAGAATAGCAACTATTATTCATTGTAATGCTTTTTCATGAATAAAAAATCTAAATCTAAAAATCTAAACCTCAATTTAATAGATCATACCATTCATATATATCATAATCCTTACATCAATTGCACATATAGGTCAGAAAATGCACAATCGGCAGATCTACACATTTAATAAATTCTGCTAAATTAGACAGACCAATTTTCAATAATATTTTTATCTGAGTATATTTGGTACTGCCTTGATTCAAACAATCTGTATATATGGTTATGTTGAACTGAATTCTTAACAATAGTTTTGTCGGATTAGTTCGGATTATACATTTGAAAATATTTGTGGGGGTGAATTGTACATTTTCTGACGATTTGACCCATATATGTGATGTGTTTCAGGAAAATGAGTCATAAGTCGCAAAAACTGGATTTTGAGATACCATTATATTTGAAAAGATGAGATCAAGCTGATTCCAATGATAGTAAACAGTCTAATAATCCAATAAGTATTTCTAGATTTTAATTTGATATTTTCGTTTTTGAAAAAAAAGGTTTCCAATATTTCTGGGGTCAATAAACAGTAAATTAACTAAATTAATTAATGTAGTTCATATGAAGACCTTTGAAACAAAAGGATATATTCTATACAATGTCCTGAAATTTGATACATAGATTGATACAGCTATAAGTAATAAACTCCCCAAAGATCAGAACATTCCAATGAATTTATTCTGTGAAATAATCACTTTGAAAAATACCATTTTTGCGACATATGACTCATTTCCCTGAAACATGTCACATAGACATGTGAGGGATCAGTCTTTCTGAGAGCTACACAGACATAGTTTATTTTTAGAGAGAGTTGTGAAGTTGACATGACAGCTACTGGAGTGGTGGATGTAGGTTTATGAAACAGACATCTAACATCTCTATGTGGCAGTCAGATTTTCAGAAAATGTACAATTCGTCTTCACCAATCCTCTCAAATAACCCACATTTAAGACAAAAATGAGCTTCGAAATGTTGTTTAACATAACAGAACTGATACTTTAAATTAATGCGATACTAAATATACTCAGATATACCCGGTTTCATCATTTTTCAGCCTAATTTAGGAGAATTTCCTAAATGTGTAGAGCTGCCAATTGTACGTTTTCTGAAAATCTGACCCATGTGGCAGTCAGCACTAGGCCACAGCCAGCCGCACCACGCACCATCACAGGCCATGCAGGTTTCATGTCCTGCTCTACAGTGTGTTTCCCCTGCTCAATTCTACTGCTCGTTCTGTATAACATGATGTATCAGGGCCAGGGTTTAAGGTAAATGATTGATAAGTACTGATAGAATATAGATAGGGGGAAACGACACCTTAAGATAAGAAAGAGAAAGCTAGAGAAAGAGACAGGGCAGGAGAGGGGAAAGGGATCAGGTGAAAGACAAAAAGAAAGGGGATGGAAGAGCGAGAGCGAGGGGGGCAGACAGGAGGAGAAGGAAACAGAGAGAATAGGATAGAAAGAGAAGAGACACATCATTGACAGAGACAGAAAGGGGGAGGTGAGAGAGAGACACACACACATCCACAAAGACACAGAGAGTTGTTGCGGGTGCGGGTGGGGGTGGGGGTGGTGTGGGGGCGGGGGGCGAGTATTTTTATAAGTAGCCTAATAAGGGAAATAAATAGTAGGAAGCGTATTTTTGATAACATGTGAGTAAGGAAAAGGTTGAGTTGTATTTTCTAGATGTCACTCACCTCGGGAGAGAGTTTTGTTGAGAGACTGAATAAAAGTCTTTCTCTCTCATGGCTCTCCCCATTTTCTGTCTGTCTGCCTCTCCATGTCTCTCTCTCTCTCTGTCACACACGCAGCCTTTTGAATCCTGGATACCCCAGGTACTCCCCTCCCCCAAATAATACCCCCACCCAGCCCGGCCCGGCCCCCAACACTAGCCCTATATCAATAGCGCTATACCATTGTAAACATGGAATAAAACTTCAGCCTGATAAGGGACTCGAACCCTTGACCCTCAGATTAAAAGTCTGATGCTCTACCGACTGAGCTAACCGGGCTCTGCTTGGTCAATGGAAACTGTCTAGATTGATCCACATCAAAACATGTAACTGAAAACATATTCCCATATCGTCACTTTTCATTTGCGGACCAAATCTGATCAACAAATATAAATAAACATTGGTCTATGTATAGATGGGGGGTTTGTATGACCCGCTACAAACTCCCATTTCTATACTACTACTACCCCGACCCTAGTACTACACCCCCGACCCTCTATACTACTAATACCCCCCCCCCCTGCCCTAGTCCCCCACACTCACGCACTCTCCCCATTGTGTTGCGATGTGTCCATTTCATGTATGACAATAACTCCCAGCATGCATTGGTAGCAGTGGTTACCATGGCAAAATGACGCCAACTCCCGCACGCAAGACGTGGTATTGTTGGCCGTGGGGTACACGTGAAGTGGCCTAAGGTTTCTTGTTCTGCTTGATCAATGCTGGCCAGTAACTGTTGTCTCTGTGTATTGTTGTGTATTGGTTTCTGTTTGTATTGGCGAGCCTTGGTACTTGGTCGGAGCACCAGTGTTTTCTTGGCTCTTTGTGGCGTTCCTTATGTTTGTTTTCATACTGTGTTCTTTCTGGTTTATTATTTGTTGCTATTATAAGATTATTTCTTTTTTTTTTCTTTTCTTTCTTTCTATCCCCTTCCCCCTTCTCTTTTTTGCTATTGTAAAATCATTTCTTCTTCTCCTTCTCTTCTCGTCACCATATTGATAATATTACCTTAATATTTGTTATTGTAACCGATAAGTATTAATTAATATTACTGCTATCCTGCAATTTTTACCATATCGTCATCAGTATATGAGCAATATTACCAATGGTACAATTACTATATCATCATCAGTATATGAGCAATATTACCAATGGCACAATTACTATATCGTCATCAGTATATGAGCAATATTACCAATGGTACAATTACTATATCGTCATCAGTATATGAGCAATATTACCAATGGTACAATTACTATATCGTCATCAGTATATGAGCACTGTTACCAATGGTACAATTACTATATCGTCATCAGTATATGAGCAATATTACCAATGGTACAATTACTATATCGTCATCAGTATATGAGCAATATTACCAATGGTACAATTACTATATCGTCATCAGTATATGAGCAATATTACCAATGGTACAATTACTATATCGTCATCAGTATATGAGCAATATTACCAATGGTACAATTACTATATCGTCATCAGTATATGAGCACTGTTACCAATGGTGCAATTCTTAGGTGGGAGAATAACAGCAGGATTTTACACATTTATAACAGACGTGGCGCTATAACGCTAGACAGCTTTTTGCATTAATATCTATATAATGTCCCCTTTGGTTCATCCTTCCTCTCCCTACCCCTTCCCTCTCTATATGGGTGAAATCGCCAGAAAACGTACAATTCGCCTTCACAAATCCTCTCAAAAACCCAAAATTTAAGACAAAAAAATCAGGTTTAGAAATACACTTCAACATACCCCAACAGACTGTTTGAATCAAGGCAATACCAAATATAAATATTATTGACGTTTTTTAGTCTAATTGTGCAAAATTGACTAAATGTGTTGATCTGCGAATTCTGAAAATCTCACCCATATAGCCCCATTACCCCCACCTCCAAGTACCCCCGCCCACCCCCAACCTCCCCTTGCCCTGCTTTTGCTCCCGTGCGCGACATATTGTCAACTCGCCAAGAGACATGCGTGTTCACTCGCCGCGTCGTCGTGATTTGTGATCGCGGGGTCGCGACCCAGCTACAATCGCTGACAACACCATCAAAGCGAGCCTCAGTGTCGCGTCCCTCTCCTCCTGCCTCCACCACCGACCGCCGCGCTCTCATACAACTCCGATGGATCCACCACCACCATCACGGAGAGAAAGAGACCGCGCGCCGTGGCGCAACTATTGACCGTCGCCACTGCAGTACGCGCCGTCAGCTCCTCGCCACCCGCACCGGTCTTCCTCAGTTCCATGCCCCGAGGGGCGGAACCTTACAATTTAGCGCCGGCTGACAGAATGTGGCTTCAGTGACGTGATTGGCTGTTGTAACTAGAGCCGGCAGGGATATGTGCTGTCAAATGTTACTTAATAGAAATAGATACTAAAATTAACCCTAAACCTAACCTTAAATTGGTGGTCCTAAGTCAGTAAAGCGGGTAGTGGATTGTCCGGAGTAAAATAGACTAATTAAACTAATTACATGACTAGTAAAGACAAGTAAGCCCCGCCCACCGGATCTGCCAAGCCCCGCCCACTTCGGCTAGCCGGCGCTAAATTGTAAGGTTCCGCCTAAAGCGGTCGTTAAGTGTTGTTTGTCGCGATTTGGCACGCGTCACTATGGCGACGTCGCGGTCATTGGCGACACGCAGACACGTGTACCTTAACCCTGTCGCCGCGGGAGAACATTGTGGTTGCTCGTATAATGCTGGGCATTTATTAGGTAGCCATGAGAAGCAAGGAGGGAGAGGGAGAGACAGAGGGGAGAGGGGGTCCATTGATGGCAATATTATAACAGACAGCATTGTTCTGTGCCATCTAACACCATGGGAAACCCTCCTAGCTACATTTTATAGCTATTTGTGCCAGATTTATTATGCTCTGGCCTTCTTTTGATTTGTCTTATTTTTTGGAAATTCCGATCCAATAACATTAATGTTGACAGTGCCTGAAGCTTGATTGTGAACTAAGGAAGCCTAATATGTTATCAATTCTTTCTCTTATCACCGATGCCCATGGGCTTGGCTCTGTGCGTAATCTCTTCATCAATAGATGCCCATAATGGACACGTGTATAAAGTTTAAGCTCACAGAGCAAAGTTATGAACAAAATGGGAGAGGAACGGGGACACAGGGAGGGGAGGGAGAGACACAGATTTGCTGCTTAGATCTCAGGAAACAGTGATCCATACTAACATCTTATAAATATTTTTAATTCCCTTCCTCCGTGTGGCATAGAGAAATATGTTATATTCTGTTTCTCCCCATGGCTCAGTGCAGGAAATGATTTTTTCTCCTTATAAATAGTTAACATTAATCACAATCAAATCATTTAAAACATTGGTCTGGGTATGATCATAAACTGCCTCCCTGTCAGCTCTCCCGCCCTTGATATAACCATATTAAATGTGTTGATAAGGGCGTAAAGCAACGAACCTCACTCACTCACTCCCTCTTATCTCTCCCACCCTTGATATAACCATATTAAATGTGTTGATAAGGGCATAAAGTAACCAACCTCACTCACTCATTTAAAACAGAAATGAGATAATCGCTGGTCTGCTGGAGAACAAGACTTGAAGGTCAATCGTCTCTCCATGGTTACTCCCGCGCCTTTCCCTCTTTTTGTGCGGCTGGCGTCCATTGGTGAGCCTTCTTCTCCTGCCCTCCTCCTGTTGCACTTCCTCAGCTAGCACGAACCATCCTCCCTAGGCAGGCCCTATATTCCGCAATGAGTTACTCCATACTAGTACGTAGAAACTGGTTGCGGAGTATAGAGCCTGCCTAGGGAGGATGGCACGAACCCGCTTCCCTTGGCACTTGTGTCACAGCCCCTCAGATCAGAATGGTATGTCAGTGATTGGACGCCTACTGCGCTAATGAGTTTCCTGGCCCTGGAGTATAGGTGTCCTAATGGGATTCTAGTAGCATTTTGCGGTTGGGAGCGCGAGGCTTTTCCTCAGTTTGGAAGGACTCTCTCAACACTGAGCCAAGACTGGAGAGGCTTTCCCTCAGTTTGGAGGGACTCTCTGAACACTGAGCCTAGACTACTGAATACTAAATACTACCTGAAATATGCCTTTTGATATTGATTTAATCATTTTTATTCGGTGTTACATATCCTAATTATTCAGCCAGCTGAAAAAATCTGTTCATTATACATGTACTGAAATGATAG
Organism: Sthenelais limicola; assembly: GCA_942159475.1. Lineage (NCBI taxonomy): Eukaryota > Metazoa > Annelida > Polychaeta > Phyllodocida > Sigalionidae > Sthenelais > Sthenelais limicola. The sequence goes on from OW804098.1 coordinate 116,650,218, forward strand.
ATTCACTCTCTTTTTTTCTCTCTCGAAAATTTTTAGTTTAAGAATGACCCGAGTTTAATTCCCTTTTAAGTTCTACTACTGCCGGGATACAATAGTCGTGCAAATCTTTCTCCGTGGTTTACAGAGTATAATAGTTACTGTCACATTGTTGTTGTAATAGTTTTATTTCCAGAATTTTTATATTATACATCATTTCTAGAAAAAGGACAATCATGTTATAACTTTACAAAGATACAATATAATTTCCGTCTGCGGATTTACATTCACAGTTCTTCCGGGGCGTCCGTAATTCACTGTCTGGTTTGACTAAATATTATATTTTATGATTTGCGTTTCTCTTCAGTAAAAATGTCAGAGCTATTACTATTACACAACTTTATATACTAAAATTAATCTCTATTAAAGAGAACTCGAACAAGTAATATACATTCCCTAATATTAGGGTTATCCCACTGAACCGTACAATACAGTACAAAGTTCGTACAAATATTACATTTTTCTACACATCTTTTCTTCAATTTGAGTATTTATACATGGACTTACAAGCCATCATTAGTTTTCCTATCAATTCTGTAAATTTGATGATATTTCATATATCATTTACATATTTTCCATTTTTACAGTTGTACATTGAAAATGCCTATTTTACAGTTGTACATTGAAAATGTACAACTGGCAACTCTACACTTTTACTGAATTAAAATATTAAGCTGAAAAATGATAAGTACTAGGTATATTTCAATATAGTTGATATTGCGTTGATTAAAAGAATATGTTAGGTCATGTTGAACCATGTTTTTGTCTTAAATGTTTTACATATATATTTGAGAGTATTGGTGAAGGAGAATTGTACATTTGTTGAAGAATTGAGCCTTATATCATGGATGAGGGAAGATTGTTATTTGGAAATATTTGAGACATTGAAGTTACTCACAACTAGACTCCTTTCACCATCTCCACCCTCAGTTTGCAGGGACTCTCTGAACTCTGAGCCTAGACATATATATTTGAGAGGATTGGTGAAGGGGAATTGTACATTTGTCGAAGAATTGAGCCTTTATATCATGGATGAGGGAAGATTGTTATTTGGAAATATTTGAGACATTCACAAACCGACTAAGACTCTTTTCACCATCTCCACCCCACCCTGTATAGTCTTGCATGTCAGCGGGGTTTCCTCCTTTCTTTCCTTCCTCCTTTCTTTCCTCAGTTTCTTTCTTTCATTCTTTCTTTCCCTGCTCTGACAATGGGAGAGAGAGAATAGAGCGGGGGCAAACATTAGTATAGAGCAACAATGGCTGAATGGTTGTGGTTGTCTTATAAGGAAGTCAGGCTAGCTGTGCTTAGAGGAAGTCGGTTACTTCTCCCTCCCTCCGGCTCTGTGTTTATCTCTCTACGCTCTTCTGCACTACTTCCTCCCTCCCTTATTTGCTCCTTTGTTTTTTTTGCTTTGATTCTTTTAACTAACGTTCCTTTCCGTGTTCCTGTTGTCTGGATTCTTCTTTTCTTCCGTTCCGTTTGTTACCATGGTAAATGTCTCTGATTGGGTTTTCCTGTTGGAATAGGCAGTATAGACAAATACACGAATCGGATAATAATATACACAGTTTTGGGAAATCCCCAGCCCCAACCCCTCCCCCCAGGATTAGATGCCCAGTCTAGGCTCAAAGACGAGAGTCCCTTCAATCAGAGGGAAAGCCTCTCGCCTCAAACCGCAAAGTTATATTTATGATTCCTTTAAGACCGCAAAATATCACAATAATTCATTAGAACGCCTAGTCCTAGGCCAGGACATCGATTAGCGAAGTAGGCGTCCAATCACTGACATACCATTCTTATCTGATCTGAGGGTTTGGACCTGGACTGGGCTGTCCTAATCTTAACCATCATTGCAATCCCCTTGATCTTTTCAATTCTTTTCCGACTTATGACTCATTTTTCTGTTACCAAATGACATTTTGTAATAAATTGACCTACATACGCGTGTACAATCGGTGCACAAGTTAATTTCCTATAAAATATCTCCCAGGAATCATTCCCCTCCCTTTTGGGTCAGATTTTCAGAAAATGTACAATTGGCAGCTCTACATATTTAGTAATTTCTGCTAAATTAGGCTGAAAAATGGTCAATAATAGGTATATCTGAGTATATTTGGTATCGAATTGATTTAAAGTATCAGTTCTGTTATGTTAAACTGCATTTTGAAGCTCACTTATGTCTTAAATGTGCGTTATTTGAGAGGATTGGTGAAGGCGAGTTGTACATTTTCTGAAAATCTGACCCTTGTATGAATCACCGTGAAAAATCCGTCACGTGATAGCGCCTCCTGCGTTTAGAAGGAAGTGACTGCCATTTTTAATGGAAACTAGGGTAGTAACCGAACACCTCCGCTCCCATTAAAAAGAGCTTCTGAATGCAACCAGTGCAACTACCGTCCTTCTTGAAATCTGTGAGTGAAAGAAAGGTGTGGGAAATGTGTTTTTCTCTCCAGGGGAATTTTATGTAGGGCATAGTTGACTTGATGGGGATTGACGCTATAATAACTCCCTCCTTCAATTTATTCTGTTTGTTATTTATTAAGAGAGAGAGAAACCTGAACTCATGTTCTAAGGTTTTGAATTCATTAAGACATCATCAGGCCGATTTGACGTTTGATTTTAAGAGCAGTTATATATATTCCTTCTTTTAAAAAAAAAAAATCGCCTTAGATTTGCCCGAAAATATTCTTATAAATAAAGATTCTGCGTTTCTCTAAAAGAAACATCTCTTTTATCGTTGAGCCACATTAGGAGATATGCTCATCTTTTGGGCCAACAAAGGAAAAACCTTTATTTCAAACAATTCAGGACGAGGTGGAGGAGGTTCCATTGTATGTATATAGCTCTATAAGATCAGTAATGCCATATATTTGATTGATTGATTGACTGACAAATAATTTTATCTTAAGATTTAACTATATGAGGTTACATCGATATAATGTGAACTGGGATCGATATAATATTTTACCATTGTTGGCGGTATTAAAGACAATTATTGGCCTTAAACTGAAATAATAACAACAAAAAATGGGAGGAATTGGGTGAGATGAAATGGAGCATAGTAGTGATGTAACAATATTAAGTAAACCGCAATTATTGTCACCGCAATTATGGTACATTTCCTGGGCTTTTCTCTCTAGTATTAGGTATAATCATGGGTCTATTAGCTAATTAATAAATGACGCTATAGATAATTATAATTTAGAGAGATAATTTAGACTTAAAATGTCATTAGACATCTTGGCATGGGACGCCTATTTGGGAGGCTACATCTAAATGACATAAATGACGCTATAGCCAATATAATTTAGAGAGATAATTTAGACTTAAAAGTGACTAAGGAACCACTGATTTAAATATGAATTCACATGTTCTAGGCAGAAATCACACAACCTCACCTACACACTCTAGGTCCAAACTCTCAGATCAGATAAGAATGGTATGTATTCGCTAATCGGTTTCCTTGCCTAAGACTCGGGGTATTAATGGGAATATAATGACATTTTGTGGTCTTAATGGAATTATAATAGCACTTTGCGGTTCGAGGCGAGAGGCTTTCCCTTCGTTTGAAGGGACTCTCTCAACTTTGGGCCTAGACTGTACACCAAACTTTCCCAGGCCCCTATACTCTCTCTCTCGCTGTTCTCGCCAAATCTCGTCTGCTCATTTGTCACGTGCCGCCCAAACGAGATGAGCGCGTGACAGTGCCCCCGTGTGTACATTTCCTTCATAATGGGTGATAATGGGGGCGGAAAGGTTGTCTAAATCAGAGCGTTATGGCCGCTGCCCCGGTGGTGAGGGGATTGTGTCAGTATTGTTTCCTAACGATGTGAATAAATCAAGGCCTAATTCATTAGCCATCTTAAGTGCTATTGTGGTCGCGCTAATAGGGATCATCCGGGACACTGCAAAGTGGTCCGGATGATCACACTCTTGGAAATAAAGGGTTTGAGAGGATTTCCTGATCGTTGTATCTGTCAGAGATTAAAGTCTTCAGTATTTCTACTGAAATCAGTAATTTTGAAAACTAATACAAATTGTTGAATTTCCCCCTATTACATAATTATAATGGCATTTTCCGGTTTGGAGCGAGAGGCTTTGAAGGGACTCTCAAATAAGGGATTTGTATGTGCCACTGGCTGCGCATGTCTATTGCAGTGCATCCTGGTATGGATACTGTTGAAATCTGACATACAGATATTCAGCAACATCTTTATTGAAAATTGCGAAAAAAACTGTCACCAAAATCGTAGTTTATGTAAATGATCTAAGAAAAAGCAAATGCATGATGGGAAAGATGTGGAGTCATGTGTTATGGAAACAAGTAGGCCTATAACTCATGGTTATTGACATTGGAGCAGAGATACATTTCCCATGCTATACAAGACATGTTTTCTATAGATTTTACACTGTACCATTAGTCCCATAATTCCGTGCAAATCAAGATTCAAAATGGTGGCTTTGCAAATCCCCTATTGGATCCTAGAGTGTATCATTAGTTTTTCTGATAATCCTAAGCCTGTTCTAAACAGTCTAGGCCCAAAGTTGAGAGAGTCCCTTCAAACGAAGGGAAAGCCTCTCGCCTCAAACCGCAAATTCCATTAAGACCGCCAAATGCGGGCCAAATGTCATTATTTCCCCATCAAAACACGGAGTTCTAGACCAGGGAACTGATAAGCAAAGTACTTAAGTAGGCTGACGTACCATTCTTATCTGATCTGAGGGTTTGGACCTACAGTGTAAATAAAATCTGAATGAGAATTGGCCTGGACTGACTCGTGGAACCACTTGTCCTGACGGTGTAGAAAGACCACCTCAGCGATGGCTGGGACTGTTCCATATTTTTTGCTGTGTCATGTGCCTGGGCGATATTTGCAGACGGTTCCATAGTGATCTATCAATGTTTGAGGGCAGTCATTAGATGGCTTGTATGGGTCTGTGGTCCTTACTGACGTGTTCCCAGGATCATGTCTTTATCCACCTCAAGTATGAGGTCTCATGAGAATATAGGTGAAAACCCAAATTGTCATGTGTTGTTTTTTTTGTTATAAAAGTTGCAAAATTGATATTTATCAATGTATTTTATTCACAAGATCTCTTTCTTGGAATGTTCTGATTTTTGGAGGGTGTAGCACTTGAAGTCATATGAATACATGTCCCAAATTTCAAGACATTGTGTTAAATATATCCTTGCGTTTCGAAGGTCATCCTATGGAGTATATTTAGCTACTTTACAAAGGGTTGAATTGTGTGCTTATATATTATATAACGTTCAGGGATAATTCCACAATATCTTTCAAAGAGGTTCCCACGTGGTATAAACACGGAAAATCATTTTTAAACATAAATCTAGACAATAACAGTCACCTTATCTATAGACTGTACCTTAATATAGAGCTAGGATTTGATATACCCCTCTAAAGCCGTAAACGAATAAATACATGAATAAATAATAAATCCACAAGTGCACAGCATATACAAGTTTCCCAAGGCGATGATTGGGCCCTCGCGTGCCTCCACGGAAGCAATAGTAACCCGATACATCCCCATGTTGGGCGTTAGCGCTGGGCTTAAACACACACGGGCGCTAATTGCCTCTAATTGCCTTTTACATATGTCAGCTTTGTTCTGCTGCATCGATCGTGTAAATATTAATGGGCGCAAGTAGTTCAAGGGCGCATTTGGCTTTACATGTGTGTTTTGTACTACATGGAGGTTGGTGTGTTAGGGTGTATGGGTGATGAGCGATTGGGGAATATACCCATGGGATTAGGTGTGGATGGATTATGTATGCAAGTAGGTGTTTATGTTAATTGCGCGAATTGTCAGAAAATGTACAATTGGCAGCTCTACACACTTTAGTCAAGTTGGTTAACTCGAGAGAATGAGAGAGCATGACAGAAATGAGGGTGTAACAGTAAGGAGAGATTGGGAGAAGAATTAAAGGAGAGAGTGAAAGGGTAATGGAGAGAAGAGAGTGAGAAGGAAAGGAGAGAAACTGAGGGGGAAGGAGAGAGAAACCGAGGGAGAAAGAAGAGAGAAGAAAGAGAGAGAAACTGAGGGGGAAGGAGAGAGAAAGTGAGGGAGAAAGAAGAGAGAAGAAACTGAGGGGGAAGGAGGGAGAAAGAAGAGAGAAGAAAGAGAGAAACTGAGGGGGAAGGAGAGAGAAACCGAGGGAGAAAGAAGAGAGTTGAAAGAGAGGGAAACTTAGGGGGAAGGAGAGAGAAAGTGAGGGGGAAGGGGAGAGAGAAGACAAGGAGGGAAAGTGAGGGGAGGGGAGATAAAGAAAGGAAAGCAGAGAAAGTGAGGGGGAAGGGGAGAGAGAAAGTGAGGGGGAGGGGACAAAGAAAGGAGATATAGCACGAGGGGTAAGTAAAGAATGAGGGAGAAAGGAGAGAACACGGGAGGGTAGGAGAGAACGTGAGGGGAAAGGGAGATTGAGAAAGGAAAGAGAAAACAAGGGAGAGTGAGGGGGAAGGAGAGAAAGAGAAGCAGTAACTGGTTGTAAGACCAACGAGAGAGCAAATACCTTCGTTGGTAAGAGACAGGGCTATCAAATGTTAGCTACAGGCCTATCAAATGTTGGCTACAAATTGTTGTGCACACACAACTCTCACTCATAAATACTGCGCCACCTGGATCAGGTACCTAAACTAACATACGGGTACCTAACACAGGGCAATGTCAAGTTTGACCAGTCATTCTGCGGGGGTTTCAGTTTCACGCACACGGGCGCTTACAAGCGTCTCATACTCCATTATGTAGCAATTTGTTAGACGTCTTTTGTAAGGAGTTTACTTGGTAAAATAGGGGATTTGCATAGCCGCCATTTTGAATCTTGATTCGCAGGGAATTATGGGACTTAAGGTACGGTATAAAATCTATAGAAAACATGCCATGTTTAGCATGGGCTATTTATTAATGCTCTTATATCAATATCCATGTGTTATACGTGTTCCCATAAAACACAAGCCTCCTTCTTTCCCACCATGCATTTGGTTTTCATAGATCATTTCTAGAAGCTATGATATTGGGGGGAACATTGTTGCAATTTTAAAAAAATAAAAATGCTGCCAAATATTTGTATGTCAGATATGTATACCAATTCGTCATGAGTCAAAACAAATCTTGGGATACCATCATTTTTGAAAAGATGAAATTAAGTGGATTCCAACGATGTTACCATTTAGCAAATAGAAAAAATATTTCCATATTTTACGTTTGAAAAGGTTTTGCAATATATGTTATAGTACTCCATAGGATGACCTTAGAAACGCAAGGATATATTTAATACACTGCCTTGAAATTCGACACATGTTATCATACAACGTGAGGCACTAGGTAACCCCAAAATGAAAACATTCCTACAAAGAGATCCAGTGAATAAAACACATTGAATAATCTGACTTTTGCGACTTATGACTAATTTCCCCGCCATTGGCATACATCAGAAATTGTTCATTTATACCAATGGCAAAACATTGTTGGTTCTTTCAGTTAGGCGTTGGACACATGTGCCACAGATATTGAACTATATCGCTACAGTGTAAATACTCAGTCATATTTACCCCTGCTTCTGTGTGTGCTATATTAATATTGTACTTCACACTGGGCATATTGATAGCTTGTGTCAACACATGCCAGTGTTAAATACCCACAAATGCCAGTGTTAAATACCTAAATTGGCTCAGTTCTCAAGGTTAATAATTATGTGGAAAATAGGAAAATAACTCCAAAATCCCAAGACTGATATTTTAGATTGTATTGGATAAGAAAAAAATGAAATATGTCAGTAGGCTGAGTGGACTAAGGAACCTGGTAAAATAACACACAGCTCTCCCTCTCTCTTCTCCCGCTCCTTCCCCCATTCCTCTCTCCCTCTCTCTCTGTCTTCTCCCACTTTCTCCTCTCCTCTCTTACCTCTCTCCTTCTCTCTCCCCTCTCCTCTCTTACCTCTCTCCCCTCTCCTCTCCTCTCTTTCCTTCTCTCTTCCCCCTCTCCTCCTCTCTCCCCCCTTCCCTTCCCTCTCCCCCTTCCTCTCTCTCTCTTCTCCCTCTTCCCCCTCTCTCCCTCTCTCGATCCTCCATCGTATCATTCCGTGATAGACTCCATCAAAACTGGCAGCGGGAGAAATAAAGATAAATGATGGTGGTACCTGAAACCTGAGTCAGGTGACTAGAGAGGTGATCTATCCCATGATCCCTCAGTACCTCATCCCTGCGCCATTGTTTACCTTGGCGACGGCCCTTCTCTCTACAAGGTCAAGGTCAGAGAGAGGGCAAGGTGTGGGTACGTCGGGGCCCGTTGTATAACAAAAATCCTTACTTCATGTTGTCCTTCTTTAGCTACCTTTCCTACCTAAACAACTGGTAAGGAACACTTAGAACCCATTACGGAAGGAATTTGGTATACAGGCAATGCTAATTTTCCTATAAGCAAGGAGAAATAGCTTAGCAAGGAATATTTTAAGTAAGGATTTGATATGGCCCCCCAAAAAAATAGGTGTGTTTCCGATTTATCTGGCTGCAAACTAGGTTGGGGGGGATGGTAACTTTTTTATTTTGTTATTTTTTTTTGTTTGGAAACCTCCTCCCAGGAACTGAAAAAAATGTCTTTTTCATAACAATAGTTGTTTTGAACATGGGAAATGTGCCTTATGACAGTTCCTGGTTAGGAAAACCCGTTTTCCTACTTTTATAAGCTTTTTTTGTCAAAAAAAAAGAAAAAAAGTAAGATATGATGGGGAAAAAATCAGGTATGGTAAAAAAATGTTTAGGTAGGGTAAGGTTTTTCTAGGTAGGGGGGGGGGGGGGGGGTAAATCGGAAACACACCTATTTTTTTTTGGCCTATGCAACAGGTCCCTGTCCCTACAGAGCCAGGTTTGCTGAAGGAAAAGGGCACTTCAGATTGGGGCTTTTTGTATCAAGATATACATAGGATAGAAGGCAATGTTATGTTGTGTCTTCATTTGGTTGATAATTATGTTATAAATAAGGTCCATGTTTCTTAATGGTGAATAAGAAACAAAGGTTCATTTCTCAATAATCTTTGCTAAGGGCATATTATAATAAATAGTGAATGTAACTGGGAGCATGTAATTGAATATTTATTGGACTCGATGCGCATTAATTTACCTCGTTTTAGTACAGAATAGAGCCGCTCTCATTGCAGTTAGGCGCCATAAATTAGTTAATTTAGTTTAGTATCATTTTATAGTTTCCTATAAATAACATTTAAATTACCCTGAAAATACCATGTAAATTAGCAGAGATTTTAGCTTAAATATATCACATAAACCAAAAGTCCATTAAGAGATTTCTTAAACAAAACAAATATAAACATCTTGACCTAATAAATTGAATTAGTTAATTTAGTTGAAATGAAATGAATTAGTTTCTTTAGTTAAGTATCATAATTAAGCTTCGTATAAAACAAGTTTTATTTTTAAAAAACCCATGTAAATAGCAGAGAATATATCACGTAAACTAACGGCCCATTAAGAGATTTCTTGAGAATACGCAATATAAACATCTTTACCTACTGTAAACGTATTTATTTGCGCGCAGATAAATTTGCGCGCACTAAGCATTTTGACACCTTTTCGCGCGGATTTAAATTCGCGTAGCAAGGTAGTCTCACAGCTTGTTTATGCAAAAATTATACTTTTCGCGCAGGATTTATTTTCACGCACAGAGGTGGGTGCGCTAAAATAGCGAAAATAAATACTGCGTGAACATTAATACGTTTACAAACGTATTAATGTTCGCGCAGTATTTATTTTCGAGCACCCACCTTTGTGCGCGAAAATAAATCCTGCGCGAAAGGTATAATTATTGCATAAACAATGTGTGAGATTTCCTTGCTGCGCGAATTTAAATACCCGCGAAAAGGTGTCAAAGTACTTAGTGCGCGAAAAATTATCTGCGCGAAAATAAATACGTTTACAGTAATAAATTGTTGCCTTCTTGCCTGACCCATATGCAAGGCGGGAGAGAGGCAGTAAGGTGGAGAGAGGGATGAGGATAACTACAATTCCCATGCACCCACCTCCCAATGGCGGCCCTGTCATCCCTGGCTACAATATAGGGCTAGACTTGTCTATGTCCCTTCATCTAGTCTTTAATAGAGAGATTTAGCAGCCGCAATGCACCAATACAAAACTAACGCATCCACTAACTATTGGTACATTACTACTGCTGTGGGGTTATCTCGAGAGGCGGTAGGCTGAGTTGCTAAATCTCCCTAATTAGTAATATTTCAAGCTTGGAAATGTTTGAAGAACTGTAGGGTCAAGTCTTTAGAAAATGTACAATATCAATCCCCTCAAATAACCCAAATTTAGGACAAAAATCAGGTTCAAAATACAGTTCAACATAACCAGACATATTTATTGAATGGATACAATACGGAATGCACTCAGATATTTTCATTATTTATCATTACTCGCTATAATTTAGCAGAATGTGAGAGATGTAGAATTTTAGATTGTGCATTTTCTGAAGATCTGACCCTGGAATAAAGTAACCTACCCCCAAATTCAAAAGAATCTCAAAATATGATTAACAGAATTTCGCCAAAATATAATTTTGATATCAACAAAATGGTTTAGTTGGTGCAGGGTTCACAGGATGTGTTATGGGGAAATCATAAAAGGGGGTTCGGGGTGATGTCAGTAGAAATATGTTTATACCTAGGACAGCTGTGGGTTAGAGCACATAAATATATTCAATAGAGAAATATAACTGTACAGTTAATTCATGCTACTAACAGCACTAAACACCCCAAAAACATTCTGACAAAGGCTTCCTGTGGAAAAATAGTTTTTTATGCGACTTGTTGTAACATCACATTTATATTTACAAAATAAATGTGATGTGTTTCAGGAAAATAAGTCATAAGTCGCAAAATTGATATTTTACAAAGTATTTTTTCCACAAGATCACATTATTGGAATGTTCTAACTTTTTTAGGGTTCATGACTTATAGCTATGTCAATTGATGTATCAAGTTTCAGGACAATCCATTTAATATATCCTTTCATTTTAAAGGCCCTCATATGGACTACATTTAGTTACTTTACTGTTTATTGCCCCCTAGAAATATTGGAAACCTTTTTTTTTTAAAAACGAAAATATCAAACTTAAAATCTAGAAATACTTATTAGATTATTAGACTGTTTACTATCATTGGAATCGGCTTGTTCTCATCTATTCAAATATAATGGTATCTCAAAATCTATTTTTTGCGACTTATGACTCATTTTCCTGAAACACATCACATTTATATTTACAAAATAAATGTGATGGGGGTCATGGTGCAAGTCTAGACTGCCTGACACCCGATGCCTGTCTGAAATACGACCCCGCCATGAAAATGCAAGTTGCCAGCGGATCCCTTAAGCAACAGGTCCCCGAGTTGACATCCGAGATGACGTCATCAGCCGCGTCTGCGCATTGCTACTGAATGCCATTTTTGGCCGATCATTATGGTGGGAGGGAGGACGGTGGGAGTAATGGGCATTAGGCTGCTTAGAGAAGGCAATTCCCTCCCCCTGGATGGGGAATTAATTTGTTAGTAAGAGCAGTTTGAGAATTGCGTAACTGTTATGACGGAAATAGGATGTAAATTGATATAAATGTTATTAGTGCTTTTGTTGTGACCAAACCCAAATTTAAGATTAAATGGGGTTCTAAATACAGCTCCACATAGAATAGATGTCCTTTAGCAATTCATCATCAAATATACTCAGATATAGCTAGCAATTATCTTTTTTACGCCTAATTAAGCGGAATGTTCTCGTGATTTAACACATTTATGACAGTCCCTGCATTATTATGCCTTTAGAGTAAACACACTGGTCAGGGCGTCAAGAAATGAAAGATTGGACTTCACAAATCCTCTCAGATAACCCAATTTAAAATATGAATAAGATTTCTGATGGATTGGCAGAACCTTATGTATCAACGGATACAAAATTCCCGAATTTTAAAGTTCCATCTGCTTAATGGTACAGTCCAGACTCAAACCCTCAGCTCATACAATAATGGTATGTCCGTGATTGGACGCCTACTTCGCAAATCGATGTCCCTACCTAGGACTAGGCGTTCTAATGGGAATATAATGACATTTAGCGGTCTTTATGGAATTATAATTGCACTTGACTGTTTGAGGCGAGAGGCTTTCCCTCCTCAGTTTGAAGGGACTTTATCACCTTTGGGCCTAGACTACAGCAAATGTTGAAATCAACTCACTTGGTGAATTATCAATATCGCCAAAAATTAAGTTTACTTTTGAAAATTTGAGATATTTTTACAGACTCAAATTCTCTTTCACTCATATCTTCGAAAAACATGAACCGTATGTCTACACTAATCAAAATTATAGCTTCAAAGCTTCAAAGCTAACCCCCCCCCGCCACCACACGCCCCCCCCCCCCATCCCCCCTCGTCCCTAACTCAGGTGGCACACCCACTAGACCCGGTGCTTATTCTGCGCATCAAATTTCAACAGATTATCTCTCCTTTATACCTAGCGTTACCATGGAGATCCAGGTATATGCTGGAGTAATAGTAGCTGGAGGGATGAGGGAGGGGGTAGAGGAAGTGTGGGGGGGGGGGGTGAGACAGTGGAGGGATATGTGGGTCAGATTTTCAGAAAATGTACAATTAAACTTCACCAATCTTCTCAAATAACCCAAATTTCATAGGAAAATAATGTTCAAAATACAGTTCAACCTAACCAAACAGATTGCCAGAATCAATGCAATGCCAAATATACTCGAATTCACCTAGCATTGACCATTTTTCAGCCTAATTTAGCAGAATTTACTAAATGTGTAGAGCTGGCAATTGTACATTTTCTGAAAATCTGACCCATATGTAGAAGGTTTTTATGGGCTAGGGGTGGTCGTATATGTGGACATCATATGATGTGTATGTTATGTAAACAAATTTTCAATTATTATTTTGATTCGTGAAATTTTATTTATTTATTTATAAAAATAAGCTACTTATAAGATAGAAAGGCAATTTAAAGCATGGGCTGAATTGTCCAGCTGTAATGCATATTCCAGACCAAAATTCATAAATAAAAAAAGTAAATAGATCTTTACGTTTTGGTACTTAATGATGTTTCAAATCATCATTTTATCCAGTCACAAACATGAAAGGTATCCAAATTGCCAGCCTCCCCAATACATAAATATCTCAGCCCCCCCCCCTCCCTCATCCTCCGCTGAACCCCCCCCCCCCCCCCTTCTCAGCCTCATAGAATATTTCCCGCCCTTTGAAGAATCTCACAGCCTATAAATCCCAGCATGCATTGTGTCGCAGTGACATCCAGTGGCGGTGATCGCAGCGCCCCCACCCGTCCCTCACCGTAACCAGCGATTAGAGCCCGGATGATGGTCTAAGAATAGATCAAAGATGGCGGATACGGGAGCAGGGACGCGGGGATTAGAGGGTTACAATCCTCTTACAGCTTTGTAGCTTGATACAAAAATAAAATGCTCTCATTTTCTTTTCATTCTTTTTCTACCTTTACATTTTAATGCCATCTAACTGATATTTCTGGGGGAATTATAGTTTCGGCTGCAAAAGATGTCCGATCGTATATTATTCGTTTTCCACATTACATGTGCGCTACTGATGTTTGGAATGAAAAGTCTTATGAAATGAAAAAACTTACATTAAAATACTCCTTTTCATGATATTAAAGTCATTATATAATAAATCAGTTAACTAACTCGTTGATTTTACAGTCTTACAACCAACTCATTAGTGAACCTCTCTGCATAGTCTAGGCTCAGAGCCTCTCAGATCAGATAGAATGGTATGTCGGTGATTGGACGCCTACTGCGCTAATGGCTTTCCTGGCCCTGGAGGAGGTGTCCCCTCAGTTTGGAGGAACTCTCTCAACTCTGAGCCTAGACTGTACAGCCTAGAAGAGATCATGTGTCTTGTAGGATTAGTCTATACCTATATATTCAACTGTTGTGTATTACTAATTTTCTTATGTGCAATTCCTTCCCCTGTAGGGAGGGAAAATCCCTTCCTACTTGTGAAATTCCCAGCTGGTAGGAATCGCCTATAGACTCAATAGGGGAGTTGCATAGCCGCCATTTTGAATCTTGATTCGCATTGAATTATGGGGCTAATGGTACAGTCTAAAGTCTATGGAAAACATGCCATGTTCAGCATGGAATATTTATCAATGTTCTAATGTCAATATCCATGTGTTACACATGTTCCCATGACATAGGAGCCCATCTTTCCCATCATGCATTTGGTTTTCATATATCATTTATACAAGCTCTGATATTGGTGAAAACACACTTGCAATTTTGCTAAAAAAGTTGCTACATATTTGTATGTTAGATTTCAACAGAATCCACCCCAGCATGCCTTGCAGTAGACATGCGCAGTGAGACATGCAACTCCCCTATTGTGGGTAGGAATGTGTATTCCAACCCATCAAAGGAAGCGAAGATAGTGTAGTCCTGAATTCCCACAGACAATTCCTTCCTTACCTTATGCAACAGGCCCCTGCAGTATTCATATGTCTCTGTACATACAGCCTCGCCATGGCATATATACTACTTACATCATGTATACATAGTCTATACCAATAAATCCTCATTTTAATCTTTTCCTTTAATTGTGTATTTGCAGCCCTGATGGTCGGGTGTACATGGAGGAGGAGAACATGGTGCCTCTACAGACCAGACTCAACCCTTACCACATGTCAGACCTCATGGCACATGCGCAGAACAGATCATACAGGTATGTAGCTCACACGTCGTGTAAACCACTTTAAGTCAGCAGTCTCATTTTATCCATCAAACTTAAATTAACCCAAATTTAACAAAAGGACGGCGTCCACAAAATTATACACAAGGAAATCCAATGCCATGGGTCACACCTTGATACAGATATAGCTAGTGCATCCCATTGCAGTAGTGTAGGTAACTAGTCACTTTATACCGCTATATACCGTAACTTGTAATTTAAAAGTCTAGTCTAAGGGACCCTCTGGAAGAGCTGTGGCTGCCACAGAAGAGGACTGACCCATTTCCGATGTATATTATCGTATATTTTTATCATGTACTGTTTTCGGAAATAAACAATATACAATACAATACAGTCATCAGATCACCAAATTCCATCATTCCTAACCTAAAACTCACCGCCCCCCCCCCCCCCCCCACACAACAAAAAAAGAAATTCAGTATTCTTGCAATAAAAATATAAAGTCTATTTCATAACAATAGTTGTTTTAAACCGAGATCGAGATCGAGATCGCGCCTTTTGATTTTATAAGTTAGGAAGACTCGTTTTTCTGTTTTTATTAGCTTTTTTTATTCAAAAGATTAGAAAAATATATATTTTTAATCTTAACAAAACTAGATTTTAATTCTGAACACCAAGGATGATGTGATAATAGTTTCAATATTGGACTTGTAACTGGGAGAATGATACAAGAAAGGCATGGCCTCTTTTTGAGATAATAATCAATAATTCTTTATTCGCAAGACTAATACACAAGATGACCACAACCTTTTTGTCAAAACTATACCCATATGATAAAGAAATCTCCTATCTGTCTTGATATTTCTTTACAATTATTTGCATTTAACTAACTTTTCTCCTCTACTTCCGGTTACAGCCCAGACATGCGCGGTAGGATGACAGACGACGGCATGGTGCACCACCAGAGCCACATGAACCACCACCTCGCCTCACAGGTCCCCACGCATGCGCAGGGCCTCGTTTCCGCCGGAAGTATGAACGGGCATGCGCACGGGCACCATCACCACCACCACCACCCCGCCCTTAGCAACCACACCGACCATGACTTCTCCCGGAAGTACGGACTCTCTACTAAGTTAATGGATGACACCCAAGCCAATATGACGCTAAATCTAGTCAAGAGTGAATCCATACCGTCGCATTATCTATGTGGCTCATTAGACCACCAGGTGGCGTCGGTGTGATACCCACCAAAACTCTCTAAACACATTTAATATTATTTTGTATTTTAAGTAACATTTTATGGACCCCTTTCTTATGAGTATCATTGTAATTATGGTATATTATATTATTGGTATAATTATGAATGTGTGGTTATTCAATGTTCCTGGCATGGAGAACAGCTGAAACCAGAGGACTTGGTGGTTTAGAAATGAACAATGGAGTGTAAGGGACGAAAGTGCATTGGAAGTCATGATGGATATTGAATTATTAGGAAATAATGGACATGACCGGCGAAGAGGATAATATTATATATTTTTACGGAGTCAACTATCCTTAAACCTAGGGAGGATGTGTGCTCCAGCATGTTACCATGGAAACCTAATGCAGGCAAACCAGACGCAACGTAGCAAGGATATTTTACACTGGAGGAAACGCCAGTAATACCGGAAGTGACGTCACTGGACTAGATAGAATCGTATTTGCTATATAACACTTTTATTTCTTCATAAGAAATAACTTTGTTTGATGGACAAGGATCTGTTGTCATTACAGAGATAAGAAGAGGCAAAGCTTGGACGATTGGGAGTGTTTTTTATGATAACACATTTGGTATATATACAGACACTTAACAATTATGACCGATCGTTCACTATATTAATTGGTATATGGGTTAGATCATCTGAAAATGTGCAATTGGCAACTCTGCAAATTTATTAAATTCTGCCAAATTAGGCAGAAAATAAATATAGGTATGTTTGATTTTATTTGGTATTTGCTTGATTCAAAATATTGTTATATTAAACTGTATTTTGATCCAGATTTTGGTCTTGAAATTGGGTAGTTAGTGAGGATTGGTGAGAGCGAATTGTGCATTTTCTGGCGATTTGACCCATATACAAAGACTCTCAATAAAAGTTAAACCAGTGTTGCATACAGAATAACGGACTAAGTGAAATATAATGTGGAAATTCTTTGATATTGTCTTACAATGAATTTTGATTCATTTACAGAAATTCAAATATATTTTTCATGTATAATTGTACTTTTAAATTAAATTATTGTTTCAATTAACATATTCATCCAAGGTGCAGTCTTACAGTTTGAATGCATTGTTTGTACGAAATAGAAAAAAGCCAAAATGTTCAAGATCAAGGATGAAAATGGAGCAAAAATACTTTCCAAAAATATTTCTGGAAGAGGGAAAAACAGGTGGAAATTTCCCAAAAGTTATTTTGATAATATAAAAGTTTCGACGAAATTTCATTTATAATGGAATTTTGTGAAATGTTTTTTAAACATGTTTCAGGGTTTTTTTTGACAATTTTGGTAAAACTTTTATATTGTTTAAAAAAATACTGATTTCAGTAATTTTGAGGACTTTCATCCTTGTATTGACATGAAGTTCAACTGCCAAAATATCGTTATATTGGTGTTTTGCGGCACGAAATTAAAACCTAAATCTTGGGTGGAATGTCGTTGTATTGGATATTTTTCATAAATGGCCTCATCAGTCAGGTCCAGAAGGCAGTTTTGGACCCCTAAGTTTAAGGGGTCATTAACACTTTTAGCCTTGTGGTTAAGCTCATCGCTGGATGTGGAATTGAGGAATGTGGCCTTCTGGACAGGACTGTCATTGAATGGTATATTATTGTGTGTTGGGAGTTGTCTGACCAGAAGAGCGCGATCTTAATATGATTGTTCTTTTGTATAATGGCCCAAAGGACCAATCGCAATAAAGAGTGAATAAAACGGTTTGTACAAATCTTAAATAAATGTTTTATGACTCTCAAGTGAATATCTTGATTCATGAGAAACAATTGGCTATGGTATGGTAAATATTTGTAAGTGTCAATTTATTATCGATTCTGTTTTTGATGGTGAGATTTTTCAAGCCTTATGAATATTATATGATATAGTTATTCTGACTTTAACTGACAACCCACCGATGCCAGCATTTAGGGCGCTTGCGATGTCTAACATTTACTGCAAGTGAATCGCAACCTTTAGTTAATAACCTGCAAGCTAGTTGCATCTGCCTGTAAGTTAATCGCAAGAGAAATTGCATGTCTAATTGACATTGTCAACGATTTTTGATTGCAACCCCCTACAGTTGGTGGTGCACTTTCTTGCAATTAGGTTGCGATCTATTTGCGATTATGTTGCGACAAGCTAGCTGGTGGGTTGGCACATGAGTCTTGGGTGTGTCACATTGACTGATTGTATAGAGAAGGAGGAGGAGGAGATGGTATGATTGTCTGTACATGTTGGTATTTACCAGGAATGAAATATATGTCTACAAACACTTAACTATGATTCTTGTCTTCATCTTTTTTTGTTTTTGAACCACTTTTATTCAGTCTCTCAACAAAGAACCGCTCTTCTCAGGCGACTAGCATCTATGAATACATCTCAGCCTTTTCTCTCTCTGGTACCAGTTTAAAAGATTTCTACTAATTATTCTTAGGTAAAACTACAAGTATAAAAATATTAACAATCTGCGTTGTCCTCATTAGGAACTATGCTTAGAAAAATAGTGACAATTATGTCTGTAAACTAGTTAGGTCTGCAAAAACTTTTCTCCACGCCTCCTTTACTTCACTGGGCACATTAATGACCTTGTTTTGATACATTACTGTCCTAATTCTACCAATTAAGTCGGATATCACCATTCCGATTGATAGGAGTTGTCTTCATCTTTTTAAAACCTTAAAAAAATGTGATGTGTTGCAGGAAAATGTGTCATGAGAAAACCTAACTTCATTAACAAGTCCTATTAATTAATCCATGTATCAAAATTTAAGAGTTCTTTTTATTACTGACGCATGTTTACACAGTGGTTGTATTATTGGGTTGCCAAAAGTCGGGAAGTAATTAAATTTCATCTAACATTTATAATTATACATACCAAAAAAACAGAAACTGATTATTATATACTCATGAAGCAATTACGTTGGTGGAACAATAAATCTCAGCATAATGCCATTACAAACCCAGATACATCAAATAGCTACGACATTACTATAAAGACAAAATATAATAATATAATTTTTTGAGATGTGTTTTAGGAAAATGAGTCATAAGTCGCAAAAAATGGATTTTGAGATATCATTATATTGGAAAAGATGAGATGAAGCCGAATCCAATGATAGTAAACAGTCTAATAGTCCAATAAGTATTTCTAGATTTTAAGTTTGATATTTTCGTTTTTGAGAAAAAAAAATTCCAATATTTCTGGGGGTCAATATACAGTAAAGTAACTAAA
This sequence comes from Sthenelais limicola, assembly GCA_942159475.1. Classification (NCBI taxonomy): domain Eukaryota; kingdom Metazoa; phylum Annelida; class Polychaeta; order Phyllodocida; family Sigalionidae; genus Sthenelais; species Sthenelais limicola. Next base: position 116,669,491 of record OW804098.1, read on the forward strand.
TGCAGTCCATATGAGCACCTTTAAAATGAAAGGATATATTACATAGATTGTCCTGAAATTTGATACATCAATTGAGATAACTATAAGTGACACACTCTCCAAGAATCAGAACATTCCAATAATGTGATCTTGTGAAAAAAACGCTTTGAAAAATATCAATTGTGACTTATGACTCATTTTCCTGAAACACAACACAGATTATATCCTTTTCGTTTCAAAGGGTATCCTATGGAGATTTAGTTCTTTTACTGGTAATTTTCGACCCATAAATATTGCAAAGGAAATTAAACCAAATTCACCCATACTATATATGACTCATAGGACTGAATCTGTCAATATTCTGCTGCTGGTATATGTCTATACAAAGATTTTTAGTCGAATTGGACGAGAGAAAACGGGCGCCGATGAGCAGTAGTAAGGGACGACAGCAAAGAACGGACAGGCGGGTCTCCAAGATACTTTTATGAAGCACTTTAGAATCCAAATAAAATCCTCCCAAGTGTTGGTCAGATGACTTAGAGAAGGGTCGGAAAAGAATGGAATAAAAAGTAGAAAATTTTTAGTTTTTGACTGACGTTTATTGAGTTGGATGTCTATAGGTTCAATATTTTTATTTTATTTTTTGAAAAAAAAGGTTTGCATTATTATGGGCGGATAATTACTAGTCAAGTGGCTCAAGTAGTAAGATTTTTATACCGGCAATCTTGCGTAAAATGGCAATAGGGAAGTTGCATGTCTCACTGCGCATGTCTATGCCAGTGCATGCTGGGATAGATTCAGGTCTAATCTGACATACAAATATTTGGCAACAATTTTATGGAAACTCGCAAGAACATTTTAAACAATATCATAGGTTGTGTAAATGATCTATGAAAACCAAATGCATGATGGGAAAGATGGAGGCTTGTGCTTTGGAAACATGTAAAACACATGGATATTGACGTTAGAGCATTGATAGATATTCCATGCTGAAGATAACATGTTTTCTATAGATTTTATGCTGTACCATTACTCCCATAATTCCATGCGAATCAAGATTCAAAATGGCGGCTATGCAACTCCCCTATTGAAACATAGACAGTGTAAAAAAAATATTTTACGATCAATGGATGTCAGTCATGTATATATCATCAGAAAATGTACAATTGGCAGCTCTGCAAATTTATTAAATACTGCGAAATTAGACAGAAAATGTTGAATATTATAGTATTTGATTTGAATTGGTATTTGGTCGCTTCAAAATATCAGTTCCGTTATGTTGAACAGGCAACAATTCAACAAATAATAACCATGGTTCTTATTTTTCTTTTTATTCAACACTTACAGCATAACAACGATTTATCAATACCAGTGCTCACGGGTCTCTATTGTGCATATGTGATCCGTTTTAGGAAAATGAGTCGCAAAATATGGATTTTGAGATATCACCATATTAGAAAAGATGGGACCAAGCCGATTCCAATGAATGTAAACATTAAGGGCATCTAATAAGTACTTTTATCTTTTTAGTTAGATATTCTTATTTTTGAAAAAAGAATTTGCAATATTTCTGGGTGGAAAATTACCAGTAAAGTAGCTAAATATACCCAATAGGATGATCTAAGAAACGCACTGATATAATCAATAAATAGTCTTGGATTTTGGTACATGTATTCAAACAACCACAAGGACTAGACACCCCAAAATGAAAATATTCTAACAAAGAGATCTTGTAAGTAAACGACTTTGAAAATCACCAATTCTGCGACTTGTGACTCATTTTCCTGAAACACATCACATATAATACTATCAAGTGCTAACTAATACATTTCACTATGCCAGAATCCAGCCAATAAGATTTAGGATTAATTAATATTATCACAAATATGTGATAAGGAATTCTTTAGTGCTTCTTTAGGAATATAATCTGATAACGCTTTTGTGATCAACATAGACAGTCCAGGCTGAAACCCTCAGATCAGATAAGAACGGTATGTCAGTGATCGGACGCCTACTTCGTTGGCTAATCGGTTTCTTGGCCTCGGACTGAGCGTTGTAATGGGATTATTATGACATTTTGTGGTCTTAATGGAATTATACTGGCACTTTGTGGTTTGGGGCGAGAGGCTTTCCCTCCGTTTGAAGGGACTTGGTCAGCTTTGGGCCTAGACTGTAGAAGGGACCAGATTATCCTCGTTCAGTAAGGCAAAAAAAAAATAGGCGTGTTTCCGATTTACCCCCCCCCCCCCCTACCTAGAAAAACCTTACCCTACCTAAAAAAATTTTTACCATACCTGATTTTTTCCCCATCATATCTTAGTATTTTTGGAATTTTTGACAAAAAAAGCTTATAAAAGCAGGAAAACTGGTTTTCCTAACCCGAAACTGTCAAAAAGCACTTTTCCCATGTTCAAAACAACTATTGTTATGAAAAAGACATTTTTCTCAGTTCCTGGGAGGTGGTTTCCAAACAAAAAAAATTAACAAAAAAAAAAAATTACCACCCCCCCTACCTAGTTTTCAGCCAGATAAATCGGAAACACACCTATTTTTTTTTGGCCTAACCATACAACACTGAGGAATGAACTTATTTAACATCCCTGACCAGGCTAGGCTCAGAGTTGAGAGAATCCCTCCAAAATAAGGTAAAACCTTTCAAGTGCTTGAGACCGCAACATGACATTATGATACCATTAGGACAGCTACTCCAGGTCCGGGAAAGTCAATAAACGCAGTAGGCGTCCACTCACTGGCGCACCATTCTCAGGCAACGCATGAAAACATCCATAATGAATATTGCGTCGTTCAATGAAACTGTTACAATATTCTATAGGCCTATAATGAATAACACAAAATCGTATCTGATCTGAGAGGCTCTGAGCCTAGACGGTGACCTCATTCTTGAGACAACATGGCGCCACAATGTTAATTATCCCAGCTTTTAATATATACATTCTCCTTCTAAAGTTACTAGTTATCATTCCGTTATCATTCCTCGTTTGTCCCTATCTGTAATAGTGACCCCGGCATCTCATAACAGTGAGTGTAGATTACACAAAAAGCGCTAAATTTAGCTTTAATGTTGATAACAGTTCTGTAAATGTTTGATTTGACCTTTCAACGCCATTCGGTGCTGTAGATAATTGAAGTCAAAATAGATTCCAAAAATTATTTGAATGTTTATGTTTTTAGGTAAGTGGTCGGACAATGTTAACTGATAAATTGTTTCACTTCAAATTCCTAACAGGAATTCGCTAATGCTCCTCTGAAAGCTGCTTTTATGGCTAACAAATTCGTATCACTTTACTCATTGCGTGACCTTGTGTACTAAATTCCAAGACTATTTTACAATTGTGACCTGTTACAGGAAAATGAGTCACAAGTCGCAAAAAATTGTTATTTTCCCAGTGCTTTTTCACATAACGCTTGCTCAGAATCCTTTAACTACTTTAATATAGTGAGTGACAAAAAAAAAAAAAAAAAAAAATATCGTGAGTAACCGTCAAGAAATATCGCTAACTAAAACATATAGAGACACTAATTAGATGTCCTAATGTTTACCACCATTGGAATCCACTTGATCTCATCGTTTAATTTGCATTTAGTTTTCATAAATCATTTATCCAAGCTATGATGTTCGTGAAAAAAGTCTTACAATTTTCCATACAAACTTTCCAAACTATCAAGCCTGAACTGAATCTATCCCAGCATGCACTGTAACAGACATGCGCAGTGGCACATGTAAATCCCCCATTGGCTCAGATATCACCAATCACCTCAGCTAAAGTAATACCCCTTTCACACTACACCTTTCAAAGCGCTTCGAAGCGCCTTGAAGCGCTTCCTTGAGGTCGGTTCTATTCACAAGCGCTTCCAAACCGAATCCAAAGTGAAGTGAAGTGGTTTACACAATCCACCTACTTGAGGTGAATTACATAAACCGCTTCGCTTCGCTTCGCTTCGCTTCGCTTCGCTTCGCTTTCTCAATGCTAATTCTGGTAGTGTGAATGGAACCGAAGTGAAGCAAAGTGGTTTCTGACGTCATCGATCAGCTGTGTTGTGAGGAAAGAGTGCAGCGTCGCGGCCTGTAGTCTGAATAGAACCGACGTAGTGAAGGCGCCTTGAAGCGCTTCTCTGCTGCAGTCTGAATGGGGCGCATTATATAAATCAGTTCCCAACGATTCGCTACGCTTCGCTTCGGTTGTGTAGTGTGAAAGGGGTATTAGAAATTAATAAAAAGGAATGTAAATTAACACCACCGTTTAGGGACCAGAATTTACCCCATCCCTTAGCCAACAGATCTATATTTACTATTGGGTCGACCGTGAGCCTCGATATAATCGGGGAAGTTTAAAGTTCTTTAGTTTATTGAGACTGAATACACAAGCAATGCCCGTTGAATATATGTGATGTGTTTCAGGAAAATGAGTCATAAGTCGCAAAAAATGGATTTTGAGATACCATTTCATTATATTTGAATAGATTAGATCAAGCCGATTCCAATGATAGTAAACAGTCTAATAGTCTAAAAAGTGTTTCTAGATTTTAAGTTAGATATTTTCGTTTTTGAAAAAAAGGTTTCCAATATTTCTGGGGGTTAATAAACAGTAAAATAACGAAATGTAGTCCATATGAGGACCTTTAAAACTAAAGGATATATTACAGAGATTGTCCTGAAATTTGATACATCAATTCATATAGCTATAGGTGATAAACTCTCCAAAAATTAGAACATTCCAATAATGTGATCTTGTGAAAAAAATACTTTGAAAAATATTAATTTTGCGACTTATGACTCATTTTCCTGAAACACATCACATATGTGTCCTTAATCTATAACATTTTGTGATGATTACGGTAGATTCTGGGGAGAGGATGAGCACAATACACAGAGAACTGGTTGGGTTTTTTATCGGCAAATGTGTTCCAGAATCTTCTCAGATTGAAAACATGGCACGCTGACCTGTTATATGTCTCATTAAGTAAGCATGCATGTAAGGTCATCTTATGCAGGTACCTTACAAGTATTTGTATTTTCAAACATAAATAGATCCAACATAAAATAGAGAAATACTTATTAGATGTCCTTAATTTTTACCATCATTAGAATCCACTTGATCTCCTCTTTTCAAATAATATGATCTCAAAATCCATATGTGATCCGTTTTAGGGAAATGAGTCATAAGTCGCAAAATATGGATTTTGAGATATCCTCATATTTGAATAGAGGAGATCAAGCCGATTCCAATGATAGTAATAGTAAACACTAGGACACCTAATACGTATTTCTACCTTTTAAGTTTGATATTTTTATTTCTGAAAATGAAGTTTGCAATGTTTCTGGATGGGTAATTGCCAGTAAAGTAACTAAATATACTCCATACAAAGGCCTTCAAAACGCAAGGATATATTTAATACAATGTCCCGAAATTCCGTACATGGATCTTTATGACTATCAGTGCTAAACCCTCAAAAAATCAGAACATTTTGATAAAGAGATCTTGTGAAAGAAACACTTTGAAAAATATCAATTTTGCGACTTGTGACTCATTTTCCTGGAACACATCACATATGATAATGAACTTGGATCTTATTGTTATAGCAGTGGTTACTAACCTCTACAACTCCACAAACTACCGGAACCCTAGTTGCCCAGGAAGTCTCTGCTTCTCCCAGAATACACCATTCACAGACCTGCAGGACCTCAGGTGGCTGGCCACCCACGTGACCGGAAGTGGCGGCGGAGGTTAACCGGAAACAGACGTGTCTACGTCTGACCAGACGTCGCCAGACTTACTCATCTGCCCACCTCCAGTGCCTTTACTCCTCCTCCATTCACTCTATTACTCATGCAGTTTTTTCAGGGTTGGGATAAAGGTAAGGCTTTTAGAATAATTTGCTCTGTACTAATAGTCATTTTGGTAATTACTTGGGAAGGAATAAATGAAGAATAAAGACATTTTCTCGCTTTCAATGTAGTTATATTCAGGCACGATGTTGGTACAATAGTAGAGCAAGGCAAGAGTCCTCCTCTATTCACATTCAGATGACGTTTTATAGCCTAGCCAAAATTAACCTTCAACAAGCTAACTTACTGGGCGACCATTCTCAAGCTTTCTCTGGTCCATTCTTTGGCTTTCTCCGATTGTAGTTTTTAAATCATGGTTTATTTGCTTGAAATAGTGGCAAAATCCCTATGCGTTTTGGCTGAGCTTTGCCTTCTTCAGGATAGTGTGTTATTATTATTATTACTATGAGAACATCGCATTCATGCATCAGAGAAAGAGGTCTTGGCCCTGCATGCTGCATATATACAAAATCCTTATTTGAAATATTCCTTTCTACGCGGTTTGTTCTTCCTTATGCAGGAAAGTCCTACTGTATAATACAAATTAGAATGTCTGTATCCATAGCAAATTCCTTCCCCTAAAGTTCCTTACCTGGTGTTTTAGCAAGGAAATGTAACTCAAGAAGGAAAATATTAGTAAGGATTTGTTATGCAACTGGTGTCTGCTGGGGCACTCTTCTCGCTCTTTTTCTCTATTTCTCACTTTTCTATTCTCTGATTTCCTCTCCCTCTTTTCCCTTTACTTTCTCCCCTTCAATATTGCACCCCTCCCTCCTCTTCCCCCTCCCCCTCTCCCTCCCATCTCCTTCCTCTTCCCTACTCCCTTCCCCTTCCCCGTCTCCGCTCCCCCTCTCCCTCCCTCTTCTCCCTCTCTAACCTCTCCCACTCTCCCTCTCTCCCTCCCTCCTCTCCCCTAGCTCCCCCCACTCCCCTCACTTGAAAAGCTCTACATCTCAGGTAGCAAAGCCCAGGTACCTGTAGCTTCCCCACCGCTCCTGGTTACCATGTTTCCAAGATAAACATATCTACTGGTCCCCTGACCGTGGTTGACGCATGCGCACGCCGCCAGTGCCCGGGGCTGTGGACCTTTTCTCTATACTACTTCCCTCTCACCCGTGCTGGGCCTGGGTCACATTCTAACATAACTGTGATCCGTTTTAGGAAAATGAGTCATAAGTCGCAAAAAATGGATTTTGAGATATCACCATATTTGAAAAGAGGAGATCAAGCCGATTCCAATGATAGTAAACAGTATAATAAAATAATAAGTTTTTCTAGATTTTAAGTTAGATATTTTCGTTTTTGAAAAAAAGTTTCCAATATTTCTGGGGGTTAATAAACAGTAAAATAACTAAATGTAGTCCATATGAGGACCTTTAAAACGAAAGGATATATTGCATAGATGGCCCTGAAATTTGAGACATCGATTGACATACCTATAAGTGACACACTCCCCAAAAATCAGAACATCCAATAATGTGATCTTGTGAAAAAAACACTTTGAAAAATATCAATTTTGCGACTTATGACTCATTTTCCTGAAACACATCACAACTATTCTACCATAAGGTTTTTGAGACTGTATTGAAAATTAATTAGCGCCAACTTGTACCTCCCTCATGAGACTTACTAGCCCCTTGGTACTGTTGTTTAATGCCCTCTCTTAAGGGCCTAGTCCAGTAAGCCGATTCTCATGCGATTCTCACAGAATTGAGTTGAAAAAATTTCTCTGCTGCGCAAAATCGCATGAGAACCGGCTTGGTGGACTAGGCCCTTTATTCTACTTTATAGAACGCCAAGACATAAGTTACATGGGTCAGATTTTCAGAAAATGTACAATTGGCAACTCTACACATTTAGTAAATTCTGCTAAATTAGGCAGCAACTTGGTCAATACTAGGTAATTTCGAGTATATTTGGCATTGCATTGATTCTAGCAATCTGTCTGGTTAGGTTGAACTGTATTTTGAACTTTATTTTCGTCTGAAATGTGGCTTATTTGGGAGGATTGGTGAAGATGAATTGTACATTTTCTGAAAATCTGACCCACTTATGTCCAACTTGGTTATTGTTGTTTTCTACATGTACTTATTAGCTTTGTCTAGTAATCGACTAATTTGTGTATACAGTAAATCAGGATTTCTCTGAGAATAGCATCATCAATGTTAGACAAATTATTCGTCCCCTAGCTCCCAAGCGGGGACGAAGACTTCCCCATAGACTTTCCACTGGAAACACAACAGTGACAACTATAGCTGCTCCCAAGAATCTAGCCCTACTACATTCCTTATTTTCTTGGATTACTAGAGAAATAATTGGTTTTGATCAATCTAACTATAGCGTACACCCATTGATATAAAGGTAATGTTCAATGAACACTCATTTGTTTTATGTGAAATGTGTGTACACTCATGTACACACTCATACCAAATATGTCCCGATTTTCAGAAAGCCCCAATGGCTGGCCGAGTATGGGACTCGGACAGCTAAGCAGGTTACATCAATGGAGGCTAATGTAATTGCTGAATAAAAAAAATCTAAACTCCAAACTCTCTATTTATTTATATGGTGGAGCACTTTCCCTCAGTTTGTAGGAGCTCTTTCAACTCTGAGCCTAGACTGGAAAGGCTTATCCTCCGTTTGGAGGGATTCTCTTAACTCTGAGCCTAGGCTGTAATTCCTCGAGTTCCCTTACAGTTTCGACCAGAAGGAAAAACATTCTCTTTTATTAGCTATACTTGTTTTGATCTAATTTGGATTAGGATAGAATTATGAAAGGTTTTGTGCCTTCGTCTATAATCAAACAATTTTCAGCATTTTTTTGCCTTTTAAGACTATTTGTGCTGTGTTTCAGGAATATGAGTCATAAGTCGCAAAAAAATGATTTTGAGATATTATTATATTTGAAAAGATGAGATGAAGCCGATTCCAATGATAGTAAACAGTCTAATAAAATAATAAGTATTTCTAGATTTTAAGTTTGATATGTTCGTTTTTGAAAAAAAAAGTCTCCAATATTTCTGGGGGTCATTAAACAGTAAAGTCACTAAATGAAGTCCATATAAGGACCTTTAAAACGAAAGAATATATTGCATAGATTGTCTTGACATTTAATACATCGATTGACATAACTATAAGTGACACGCTCTCCAAAAATCAGAACATTCTAATAATGTGATCTTGTGAAAAAAACACTTTGAAAAATATCAATTGTGCGACTTATGACTCATTTTCCTAAAACACATCACATTTTTCTTTACTGAGGCACATATAAATTTATATTTATTCAATGATCACATCAAAAGTACAATCAAACTGCCATTGTGTGTCCGGAAGGCATTTAAATGCACCGACGTTTTTGTAAAATAAAAACAAACCGAAAGATCATGATGAAAAAGATACATTGAGTACAGAGGGACGTACCTCGAGGCCGGTGGATACATTTCAATAGTGGTGAGGCTTTGTGGTTGAAAGCTTGCCTGGGTTAACCAGTGTACAAGCCCACCCATTGAATAGGGGGATTTGCATAGCCGCCATTTTTCATCTTGAATCACATGGAATTATGGGACTAATGGTACAGTGTAATATCTATAGAAAACATGCTATGTATGTTCAGCATGGGATATTTGTCAATGATCTAATGTCAATATCCATGTGTTATACATGTTTCCAGGGCACAAGTCTCCATCTGTCCCATCATGCATTTGGATTTCATAACTCATTTATACAAACACGGTATTAGTGAACACATTCTTGCAATTTTTTATCAAAATCTTGTCAAATATTTGTATGTCAGATTTCAACAGAATCCATTCCATGATGCACTATAACAGACATGCGCAGTGGCACATGCAACTCCCCTATTAAAAAGTGTTCTCTGTTGGTTGTGTACTCAGTCCAGGCCCAAACCCTCAGCTCAGATAAGAAGGGTATGTCAGTGATTGGACGCCTACTTCGCTAATCAGTTTCCTGCCCTAAGACTAGGCCTTATAAAGGGATTATAATGAGATTTTGCAGTCTTAATTGAATTATCATGACACATTAAATTTTGGGTTGAGCGGCTTTCCCTCCATTTGAAGGGACTTTGTCATCTTTGGGCCTAGACTGTAGAGAGGTCCAGATTATCCTCGTTCAGTAACCATGCAAAACTTCTTTAATTGTTAGAATAAGGAATGAACTTATTTAACAGCTGGGCTCAGAGTTGGGAGAATCCCTCCAAAATGAGCTAAAGCCTTTCAAGAGCTCAAGACCGCAAAATGATATAATGATCCTTGGTGGAATTATAATGACACATTGCGGTTTGAGGCGACAGGCCTTTTCCTCCGTTTGAAGGGACTCTATCATCTTTGGGCCTAGACTGTGAATAGAATGCTTCGGGTTCTCACACAAGATATGGGTCAGATTTTCGGAAAATGTACAATTCAACTTCGCCAATCTTCTCAAATAACCCAAATTTCAGACGAAAATAAAGTTCAAAATACAGTTCAACCTAACCAAACAGATTGCTAGAACCAATGCCATGCTGAATATGCACAAATTTACCTAGTATTGACCAAATTGCAGCGTAATTGTGCAGAATTTACTAAATATGTACAGCTGCCAATTGTACATTTTCTGAAAATCTGACCCATATACATGAAGCACTATCCGGTAATTAATTATATGTTGCCAGATTCATATTAAAGATTAACAATTAATAACACCAGCCTGTACCTGTGCGGTAATTATTTACCCATACACTTACACAATGCGACGTAACGCCATTATGCGGACAGGGCACGTACTAATCACCAGCCACCAATCAGACTTTGTGTACAATTGTCGTCTGCTGTAAGTATCCATGGTTACATCGCCGCCATTTTGGGTCAGTTTGACCTTGACCCACGGGGAATGTTTATTAGCAAGTCTCTGACATCCTTGTATCATCAATACTTACAAAAGATGGCCGCTCAGATGGTTACAAAGTCAGGAAATTATAACAACCAACGATGATGACATAAGCTACAGGGCAGCAGAGTTCATGTTGCACCCATACATGAATAAGCAAACGCATGCATACATAATTATGCATACTTGTATATTTTGGGCTTTCAGGGTGGTGGCTGTGACAAATTGAAGTGTAGTACAATGCTTGGCCCTGCTACTCCCCCCCCCTCATGATCCAGTAGGTACGGGAGGGTGGAGAGAGGGAGGGTGGGCGGGAGGGAGAGAGGTAGAGGAGACGGTGGGTGTGTAAGCACGAGATACCTGATGCCCGGCTCGGGTTACTGCCAGGGAGGATCGGCTTACACTCTGTAACACTCCATACACCCAACATGTACATGTAGTGGGGGGGGGGGGGAGGAGGGGGGAGGAGGGGAGGGGGACACTGGATGGGACAGGAGGAGAGAGGATGGAGAGAGGATGGAGAGAGGATGGAGACAGGAGGAGAGAGAGGAGGGATGGAAGGGAGGGGAGAGGGAGACGGGAGGAGGAGGGGAGGGGGACACTGGATGGGACAGGAGGAGAGGGGATGGAGAGAGGATGGAGACAGGAGGGGAGAGAGGAGGGAGGGAAGGGAGGGGAGAGGGAGACGGGAGGAGGAGGGGAGGGGGACACTGGATGGGACAGGAGGAGAGAGGATGGAGAGAGGATGGAGACAGGAGGAGAGAGAGGAGGGAGGGAAGGGAGGGGAGAGGGAGACGGGAGGAGGAGGGGAGAGGGACACTGGAGGGGACAGGAGGAGAGAGGATGGAGAGAGGATGGAGACAGGAGGAGATAGAGGAGGGAGGGAAGGGAGGGGAGAGGGAGACGGGAGGAGGAGGGAGGAAACTTATAGAGGAGAGAGGATAGAAAGGAGGAGGAGAAGAGGGAGGGGAAAAGGAGGGAAGGGAGGAGGGAGGGAGAGAGGAGGTAGGGGAGGAGGGCAGAGGAAGGAGGGCAGAGGAAGGAGAGAGGAGAGAGGATGAGGATGAGGTGGAGGGGGTGAGGAGAAGAAGAGGTAGGAGACGAAAAGGGAGGAGAAGAGGCGGAGATAAACAGAACAGAAGAGGAGGAGAGGAGAAGGAGAAGAAGTAGGAGGAAAAGAGGGAGGGGGAGTGGAGAGAGGGGACGAGGAGGGAGAGGAAGACGAGGGCGGAGAAGAGAAGGGAGGGAGGAGTGGGGAGGAGAGGAGATTAGACACGGAAGAGATAGAGATTAGATAATAAGAAGAATGAAGTGAAAGACAAGAGAGTTGCAAAGAGGAGAAGGGAGACCGATTACAAGAAGTTAGATAATAAATCCACAATACGGTATAAGAGTAGTCAATAGTAAAGGACAAACAATACAAGGGTGAGATTTTCAGAAAATGTACAATTGTCAGCTCTACACATTTAGTAAATTTTGCTAAAGTAGGCTGAAAACTCATCAATTCTAGGTATATCTGGGTATATTTGATATTGCATTGATTTAAAGTATCAGTTCTGTTATGTTAAACTGCATTTTGAAGCTCATTTTTGGCTTAAATGTGGGTTATTTGAGAGGATTGGTGAAGGCGAATTGTACATTTTCTGAAAATCTGACCCACAAGTTGAATAGGACATGTACCTGTAGTAGTGATACTAATAATTACTATAAACATAGAACGTACCCAGGTGAATATACAAAGCTACATATATATATGAGTCAAATTTCAGCCTAATTTAGCAGAATTTACTAAATGTGTACAGCTGCCAATTGTACATTTTCTGAAAATCTGACCCATGTATTTATCACACTGAAATTTAATATAATGTATTCATGCTACTAGCAAAGCATTCTGACCAAGGGCTCCCGTGAGACAAATATTTGAAAAATATCATTTTTTGCAACGTGTGACAGTTTTTATAAGACATCCCACATGTTTACATATTATATATATGATAGGAGAGTGGAGTTGTTGTTGTTAGTGTTTTATTACACATGTGAGCAGTTAGAAAGGTGCAGTTTGGGGGTGCAGTTCGGTTGATACGAACCGCTCACGTGTACCGTTCGGCCAAAGACGCAATTTCATTGGTGCAGCGTAGGCCAGATGACGTCCTCCCGACCGCGTAACTTAGGCTACAAATTGCGGTGAATGAAGCCTCCTCGAGCTAAACTATAGGCTTAACAAGTTAAATTTACTTTTTAACATCCAAATAGAGTGTGTAATAAATAGCAAATGGCACTCTGTTCGGGTTCAAACTGATCTCGACCCATCAGAAAACGGGAACTCACCCCTTCGGGATTCGTCCCGTTTTCTGATGGGTCTCGATCAGTTTGAACCCTCCATCGGGCCATTTGCTATAAGTACTGACCTGAGCCAGTGTACCACTATAGTGCTGGTGTGTTTTAACATTTCACTGTAACAGAACACCAGCATGAAACACATCACAAGCACACCCATATTATCTCCAGGCCTAATGTAGGCCTTTTAAACATTGCATTAATTTCATGAGATAAGCTGGGAATTTGCCTAGAGATGGAGAGAGAGCGGGGGGGGGGAGGGGGGAGAGGGGGAAGCAGGGAAAGAGAAAGAGAGGGGGTGAGGGAGAGAGCGAGAGATAGCGAGAGGGGGTGAGGGAGGGAGAGAACGAGAGGGGGTGAGGGAGAGAGCGAGAAGAGGCTGAGGGAGAGAGAGAAAGAGAGGGGGTGAGGGAGAGAGAGAAAGAGAGGGGTGAGGTAGAGCGAAAGAGAGAGTGGGGAGGGAGAGCAAAACGGGAGAGGAGAGAGACAGAGAAGGACGGAGAGAGGTAGATAGCAGGAGAGCGAGAGAGGAGAGAGAGAGAGGCATGGGGAGAGAAAGATACAGAGATGGGGAGAGAGAGGTAGAGAGCGACAGAGGAGAGAGACAGAGAGAGGGTGAGTGAGGAGAGAGACAGACAGGGATGGAGAGAGAGGTAGAAAGAGAGTCAGAGTCAGAGAGAGAGAGAGAGGGGTGGGGGCATGGAGAGAGATGGAGACAAAGATTATTATTAAAAGGATTTAATGAATAAATTTTACATTTTTAATGAATAACAACAATTATTGTGTACGAGGCGATACAAGAAATGTGATGTGTTCCAGGAAAATGAGTCATAAGTCGCAAAATTGATATTTTTCAAAGTGTTTTTTTTACAAGATCACATTATTGGAATGTTCTAATTCTTGGAGGGTTTATTACTCATAGTTATATCAACCTATGTATCAAGTCTCAAGACAATCCATATAATATATCCCTTCGTTTTAAAGGTTTTGACTACATTTAGTTACTTTACTGTTTATTCACCCCAAGAAATATTGAAACCTTTTTTTTCAAAAACGAAAATATCAAACTTAAAATCTAGAAATACTTATTAGATTATTAGACTGTTTACTACCATTGGAATCCCCTTGATCTCATCTTTTCAAATATAAGGGTATATCTCAAAATCTATTTTTTGCGACTTATGACTCATTGTCCTGAAACACATCAAATATGTGTAAAGTTATGGCCGTCTAGCAATGAGTTTAAATTTGTTAGTACTGAACTATTTTTCGTGTATTTATATATTAACTATACATGTTTATCATAAACTATCGCACAAAAAAGAATAACGCAAGAATTAAAACGACATGACAATTCTAAAAATTCGAGAAAAGTGCTATTTGATATAGACAGCTGTCTGATATATCTAAAACTCCAGTTAGAATCTCTTTTGTGTGGTACTTATTGTGTAATAATAGAAAAAAAAACACAAAAAAACGTTTGTTCTCCCTCCATGTTGATATTACATAGATGCATGTTTATGTTTGGGCTCAAATACAGGCCCAAAGTCCATTCTCTCTTCCCAGACCCTCAATATCTCTTCTCAAATATTCTAACTATGCCTCCTCTGACCAAATCTTGTAAAAAATGTTTAAAAAACACAAAAGATGTGAGTTTATGTTATCTTGGCAAATAGACCATTATAACTCTCCCACGGAGGAGGCGAGATAGTGCCAGAAATAGACATAAATCCTTCTGTTGTCTGGTGGGATTGGTGGGGGAGGGGGCATTGCAGAGGAGGGGGGGGGGGCACTTCCGAATTAATATGAGATGTGTTGCGGGGAAATAAGTCACAAGTCGACAGAAAATATCATCATGTTTGAAAAGATGAGATCAAACTGATTCAAATGATAGTAAACATTAGGTCATCGTATAAATCTTAAGTTTGATACCGAAATAGGTTTGCAATATTTCTTGGTGGACAATTATGAGTAAAGTAGCTGAATATACTCTATAGGATGATATTCGAAATGCATCTATTTGTACCTCTTGTGTGTTGGTTGTGAAATGTGATGTGTTTCAGGAAAATGAGTCATAAGTCGTAAAATTGATATTTTTCAAAGTGTTTTTTCATAAGATCACATTATTGGAATGTTCCAATTTTGAGGGAGTTTATTCCTTATAGCTATATAAATCAATGTATCAAATTTCAGGACAATCTACGTAATATATCCTTTCGTTTCAAAGGTCCTCATATGAACTACATTTAGTTACTTTACTGTTTATTGACCCCCAGAAATATTGGAAACTTTTTTTTTCAAAAACGAAAATATCAAACTTGAAATCTAGAAATACTTATTAGATTATTAGACTGTTTACTACCATTGGAATCATCTCGATCTCATCTTTTCAAATATAATGATATCTCAAAATCAATTTTTTGCGACTTATGACTCATTTTCCTGAAACACATCACAAATGGTTGTGTTTTGGTTTTGTATTGAAAGTTGCAATGTATAATAAGCGTATTGTGTTGGCTGTGTGTTGGTTTTGCAAAGATTGCAAAATTTCTAGAATAAAAGCCCCTGTGAAGTTTTCTTAAAAGTAAAAAAATTCCTCTAAACAGTCCTTGCATATAATAATTCATCTTTTAAATGATTGATTTTTTAAAAAACGGTTTTATTCGGTTTGTTGCCATCAGGGCATATACATGTCTAAGCTGGGAAGCGTCTTCCTTATTTTTTTTTTTTTTATTTTTGTGTGGTTTTCTGTGACGGAATTTTCACTTTTATCTAAAAAAAACAAAAACCCCAAAACAATTGTAACACCCTTTGGCCACAACAGTGACCAAATGTTTCTCAAAGTATAACCAGAGTGTGTTGGGGTGTAATTAAGTTTGAAAACCACCTCCACAACCAATCAAACAGCAATCCGACAACGGTAGATCTCAGTCTATTCAACGGGCACACTCATAGTTCTTGCATAGTACCCCCCCCCCCCCCCCCTCCCTGCCACTGTAGGTACGCTGGAACAAACCCAATGTAGTTGTTTCCTGTACTCCGCCCTCCACAATTAATATCAACCCGCCACCTGGTGGCACGGTGGGAAAACATGGGGGCAACCCGCTTCCTGTTGAGTGGTGACCTCTGGCTGGAGCTGAAGGACACAGGGATTATGTGCGTACAGGACGATAATAGGCTAAACAATGGGATTTAGTATATCTGGGCAGGGGGGGGGGGAGGGGGAGGGAGGGGAGGGGAAGGGGAGGGAGGAGGGAATGGGGAGGGGGAGTGAGTGAGTGAGATGGAGGGAAGGAGGGTAGGGGGAGGGGGAGGGGGAGGAGGAGGGGTAGGGAGGTGGAGGGGAGGGGTGGAGGAGGAGAGGAGGAGGAGGAGGGGACAAGGAAGAGGAGGAGAAGAGAGGGGGAGGAGGGGCAGGGGAGAGGGGCAGGGGGAGGAGGAGGGGTAGGGGTAGGGGAGGTGTAGGGGTAGGTGGAGGGGAGGGGAGGAAGAGGGGGAGGAGGAGGAGGAGGAGGAGGAAGAGGAGGAGGCAGAGGAGAAGGGGGAGGAGGGGAAGGGAGAATGGGAGAAGCGAAGGTGGTGGGGAAGAGAGTTGTCGCCGGGGAGAGGGAGGTCGGAACATAAAGATAGCGAAGGAGAAGGAAATTGGAAAAGATGGGGCTTAAGGTGATCAATGAAGAAAATATGATTCCAAGTATGCAGTCCTGATTTTCTTTTTAAAAAAAAGGGAATTTAAGAACCTCTCAGATGAGGTAATAATGGCAAGTCCTGGAGTCCTACTGGGATTTTAATGACAATTTACGGTTTGTAGCGAAATGCTTTCCCCCAGTTTGGAGCCCTCATCTGTCTCCCTGTCTGTCTTTTTCTCTCTATCTTTCTTTCTCTCTGTCATTCTCTCCTCTCCTTCCCTCTCTTCTCCCTATTTCCCTTCTCCTCTCCTCTCCCGTCTTCCCTCTTTCCATATCCCGCTAATCGCCCTATGCCACCCTCTATCTCCCCCCTGTCACCCCCCTGTCACCCCCTGTCACCCTCTGTCTCTTTCTTTCTTTCCTTCTGTCGGTATCTCTGTATCTCTGTCTGTTTCTGTCTCTCCTCTCCTTCCCTCCCTTCTCCCTGTTTCCCTTCTCCTCTAATCGCCCTATGTCCCCCTCTATCTCCCCCCTGTCCCCTCCCTCCCTCCCCCGCCAGCCCTATAGAGCCATGCCCACTACAAGTACAGGAGTAAACAGTACAAGCCAACACGGCGCACCCGAGTCTTTCATTGTGGCTCAGAGTCAAGTGATTAGAAAAACTAGTGCATGTTTAAGCTAGAGATTGGTGTCAGAGGTTCGCCCAGAACAGTCAAGATGCGCGCAGGCCTTTTCTTACGGGTAATATTGGGCCAGCAGCGGGGATAAGCCTAATATATACACTGGTAGCTAGTGCAGGCTGGGGGGGGAAGGGGGGGGGGGGGAGCTGCACTCTCAGTTAATATCGAACAAAAACTAGATATTTTCTATACTTTTTGTTTGTTTCTTTTCCAAGTCATTTGACCAAAATTTCGGAGGTTTTTGTCCGGCTGTTTTTGCTGCAGGTAGGGTGGAGGGAGGGGAAGGTGGTGGGGTAAGGGGAGTGGAGGGAACGGGGAAGGGAGGGGAGGGAAAGGGGAGGGAAAGGGGAGGGAAAGGGGGAGGGAACGGGGAGGGAACGGGGAGGGAACGGGGAGGGAAAGGGGAGGGAAAGGGGAGGGAAAGGGGAGGGAAAGGGGAGGGAAAGAGGAGGGAAAGGGGAGGGAAAGGGGAGGGAAAGGGGAGGGAAAGGGGAGGGAAAGAGGAGGGAAAGGGGAGGGAAAGGGGAGGGAAAGGGGAGGTAAAGGGGAGGGAAAGGGGAGGGAAAGGGGGAGGGAAAGAACTGAATGTTTTCTACTTTTTGTTCCTTTTCTTCCAATCAAGGACATACATTTATCAGACACATTTATAAATTATAACAGCAGTGTCACTGTTACTGACACTCTCACTTGAGTGAAGCAGGGGAGTGGTTCAAGAAAGCGGAATTGGTCAAGGAAGGGGGAGTGGTTCAAGAAAGCGGAATTGGTCAAGGAAGGGAGAGTGGTTCAAGAAAGCGGAATTGGTCAAGGAAGGGAGAGTGGTTCAAGAAAGCGGAATTGGTCAAGGAAGGGAGAGTGGTTCAAGAAAGCGGAATTGGTCAAGGAAGGGAGAGTGGTTCAAGAAAGCGGAATTGGTCAAGGAAGGGGGAGTGGTTCAAGAAAGCGGAATTGGTCAAGGAAGGAGAGAAGGTCGAGGAAGAGGAGTTGGTTGAGAGTTAGGAATGAAAGAGAAGGAGAGAGAAGGAGAGGAACAAGAGAGAAGAAGACGGGAGGAAGAGAGAGAATAAGAGAGAGAGAGACAGAGACAGAGGGACAGAAGAGAGACATAAAGAGAGTCAGACAGGGACAGATGAGACCAGAGGAAGAGACGAGAGTGGTCAGGGAGAGGGAGAAAGAGAGAGACGTGATTGAAAGCGAGAGTGGAGAGAGCGACAGATGGGGAGAGAGGAGAGACAGAGGGGTGGGGGACAGAAAGAGTGAGAGAGTGAGAAGGAAAAGCTAGAGGAGGGGATACAGAGACAGAAAGAGAGTGAGACAGAGAGAGTGAAAGAGAGGAGGGGGATGAGAGAGAGAGGGGGACAGAGAGAGAGTGAGACAGAGAGAGAAAGCCCACACACCACCTCAGGCCCTCAAGTGTTTCTCCTCATGATTAATGTATGAGTGTATAATTGAAGGAGGTGTGGCAGCAAACCAACATTTATTCTCTCTCTAACTCAATATTATTTCTCTACCTGTCACTCACTGCCACACACCTGTGGGTCAGATTTTCAGAAAATGTACAATTGCCAGCTCTACACATTTAGTAAATTCTGCTAAATTAGGCTGAAAAATGGTCAATGCTAGGTGAATTCGAGTATATTTGGCATTGCATTGATTCTGGCAATCTGTTTGGTTAGGTTGAACTGTATTTTGAACATTATTTTCCTATGAAATTTGGGTTATTTGAGAAGATTGGTGAAGTTTAATTGTACATTTTCTGAAAAACTGACCCATGTACACCCTAATGTGGGCCAACACTCAAAGACATTTATAATTTAAAATTAAAACAAACAAAACAATCTGAACTATAAGGGTCAAGAGGATTAAAAAAATATCCAAGTCCTGGGAGAGGATTTCGTAGCACTCATAGGATTGTGAGTGCGTTCAAATTTAGTTTTTCAATCGATTTTATTCCATAATTGTTGATTGTTGATATCAAATTTGTCAAAACTTAATGATACGATGTGTGATATGTTGCAGGAAAATGAGTCACAAGTCGCAAAGAAATTGAATTTTGAGATATTATCGTATTTGAAATGATGAGATCAAGCCGATTCTAATGATGGAAAACATTAAGGACATCTAATAAGTATTTCTATATGTTAAGTTTGATATTTCTATCTTTGAAAAAAAAAGTTTGCAATTTTCATGAGTGGATAATTATGAGTGAAGTAGCTAAAATTAATATACTCTATAAGATGAGCTTAGAAATGCATGGATATATTTAATACACTGTCTTGTAATTTGGTACATGTATACATGCTGCGAACAGCGTTATGATTCTCATAAAGACATCTTGTGAATAAACCAATTTGAAAAATAGCAATTTTGCTACTTGTGACTCATTTTCCTGTAACTAACCTATTGATCAAGACTTTCCAAGACCAGCTCTATTTCTTATTATATACATGATGTGTTCCAGGAAAATGAGTCATAAGTCGCAAAATTGATATTTTTCAAAGTGATATATTTCCAAGATCTCTTTATAACAATGTTCTCATTTTTGGTGTGACTAACGCTGGATGAGATATGAATACATGTACCAAATTGCACGACAGTCTATCAAATATTGTCATGCATTTATAGGGTCATCCCATAGAGTATATTTAGCTACTTTAATGATAATTTTCCACCCAAAAATATTGAAAACATTTTTTTCAGAAATAAAGATATCAAACTTAAAATAAAGAAATACTTATAAGATGCCCTTAATGTTTATATTCATTGGAATCCCCTTGGTCTCATCGTGTCAAATATGATAATATCACAAAATCCAATTTTTGCGACTTATGACTCATTTTCCTGAAACGCAACACATTTATTATTATTGTGATTGGGAATGCAGTGTAGAATGCAACCGCACCGACCACAGCGGGACATAACGTCAGTAGAGTCAAGCCTTCAGCTTATATACAATATGCCTCTGTAGGGGCCTGTTGCATAAGCCAAGGAAAGTAATTTCCTCATGGCAATTCCTTCCCCTGTAGAGACGGAACAAATTCATTTAGGTATGAAATTCTCAGCTGGTAGGAATATTCTTTACAATAGATTCTGATGAAATCTGACATACAAATATTTGGCAACATTTTTATCGAAAATTGCAAGAATGATTTTACCAATATCATTCTATCAATGATTTATGAAAACCAAATGCATGATGGGAATGATGGAGGCTTGTGTTATGGAAACATGTAAAATGCATGGATTTTGATATTAGAGCATTAATAAACAGTCCATGCTGAACATAGCATGTTTTCTATTGATTTTAGACTAGCGCAGTCTGGGCCCAAACTCTCAGATCAGATAAGAATGGTATGCCAGTGATTGGACGCCTACTTTGCTAATTGGTTTCCTGGCCTAGGACTAGGCTTTCTAATGGGATTATAATGACATTTTGTGGTCTTAATGGAATTATAATGGCACTTTGCGGTTGGAGGCGAGAGGCTTTCCCTCCATTTGAATGGACTCTCTCATCTTTGAGCTCAGACTGGTAGCATTAGTATTTATAAGCATTAATTAGCATAATTTCACGCGAATCTGGATTCAAAATGGCGGCTATGCAAGTCCCCTATTCCATGCGAATCTAGATTCAAAATGGCGGCTATGCAAGTCCCCTATTCCAATGTGAATCTAAATTCAAAATGGCGGCTATGCACGTCCCCAATTCCATGCGAATCTAGATTCAAAATGGTGGCTATGCAAGTCCCCTATTCCAATGCGAATCTAGATTCAAAATGGCGGCTATGCAAGTCCCCTATTCCTCCTTAGGTTATGCAACAGGCCCCGGCCTACCTCCATGTTTCCCATGCTGGTATACAATGGGTTAAAGAGAGTGACAACACCCTCACATGCATGAAATCCTCTCTTGTCAAAAAGCCACCCACCACCTCCGCCCTTAGCCTTCTGCGCCCCCCAGTATGGCCCTCTTCTCAAGGCCAATATTTGTACACACATTGGGGACTTTGCCTGTCCCTGGCGCAGGATTCTCAGGGCGCAAACATCGGGTCACTACTGGATCAAGCTTTCTTTTTCATTACCAAAAAGGGTCAAATTTAGAAGAAAATTAAAAAAACTTTTACTTTTACAAATTTGTTCATGGATGATGTTTGAGTGGGTAAGCTGTGGCTTTGAGACACAGTCAGGATCGGGTGCCTTTTTTGTGATGAGAATAAAAGATATTGTTTGTTTGATATTTTAGATATTTCTGGTACAATAAACTTTGGAAGGGGTTTGAATCATAAACTACATTACTAAGAAATAGAGAATTAAAGATTAAAGTGAAAATAAATATGTCTAGCTGGTGCGATTTCATTTGCACTTTAAAGTTCAAAATATCTCACTTTCGTTTTCTTGGTTCTTAGGATAGATAGAAAATATGTAATGTGTCATAGATAAATGAGTCTCATTTTGTTAAAAATAATATTTTTTAAAATTTAATGTTTTACCACAGAAATGCACATTAAGAATATTTTCATTGTGGGGATGATAAGCGCCCTTACTCATATTTATACATACCAAATTTCAAGTTTCTGAGGTCACTCTAGCATATTGATTTACTTTTTAATCCAACTTTTGCGACTTTACAGCTGGACTTACCCCCTATACAGCATGTATAGGGGGTAAGTTCCTCTACCCTCCCTACCCCCTATACATCATACATGTACAGGGGGTAAGTACCTCTACCCCTACCCCCTATACAGCATGTACAGGGGTAATTCCCTCTACCCCTCCCTACCCCCTATACAGCATGAAAAGGGTAAGTCCTCTACCCCTTATACAGCATGTATAGGAGGTAATTCCCTCTACCCCCTCCCTACCCCCTATACAGCATGAAAAGGGTAAGTCCTCTACCCCTTATACAGCATGTATAGGGGGTAAGTCCCGATACCCCTCCCTACCCCCTATACAGCATTATAGAGGGTATGTCCCTCTACCCCTCCCTACTCCCTATACAGCATGTAGAGGGGGTAAGTCCCTCTACCCCTCCCCACCCCCTATACATCATACATGTACAGGGGGTAAGTCCCTCTACCCCTCCCTACCCCCTATACAGCATGTATAGGGGGTAACTCCCATTACCCTTACCCCCTATACAGCATGTATAGGGGGTAAATCCCTCTACCCTTACCCCCTATACAGCATGTATAGGGGGTAACTCCCATTACCCTTACCCCCTATACAGCATGTAGAGGGGGTAACTCCCATTACCCTTACCCCCTATACAGCATGTAGAGGGGGTAAGTCCCTCTACCCCTACCCCCTATACCCCACGACAAGGCCCTCTACCCCTGTCACACATAGACCAGGAGCCACTTCAGTCAATATACCAAAGTCAAAACATTTCCAATGTTGAATGTGCAATTGTTCCTCCCAAGGCTGAGCACTGGAGTCATAAGCCTCTATTGTGCTGTCACACTGTCAATATTGACACCTGACTACTGTCAACACCAGCCCGGGCGGGCGACCGAGCGAGGCCGGCGGTGGTCACCAATGTTATTCTGCTGCCAACTTGAGGTTGACGGCGACAGACAACAGACAGGTAGAGCACAGGGTGCAGGTTTAATGTACAGCAAATTGTCATGTTATAAATTGTTCCTCTTTAACTTAGAAACATAATGGTGAGCTTTTTACAAGTGGAAATATTCTCAGATATTAAAATTGGGGGTCCTTCCCAGAACTGCTAGATTATTAGAAAATAGTACTGGCTCTACTTAATATCAGCCACATTACTATACGTCCTTTGGCTTGCCCTACAAATATAACGGCAAACTTGTGATGGGCAACACCCACAGGGACACTGACCAAGTTCTGTATATCCCATGTCTTTCTTCTACAAAAGCTATATTCTGAAGTTGTAATGTTGATCATCTGTTTTGCTCAAGAATCAATGATTAGTGTGACACAACCTAGGATAATATCCTCGTCCCCTAGAACTATCTTTCCCCAGGACAATATCCCCTGTACAGTATCCCCCTGTACAATATCCCCCTGGACAATATCCCTGTATATAATATCCCCCTGTACAATATCCCCCTGGACAATATCCCTGTATATAATATCCCCTGGACAATATCCCCCTGGACAATATCCCCCTGTACAATATCCCCCTGTACAATATCCCCTGTACAATATCCCCTGTACAATATCCCCAGTACAATATCCCTCTGTACAATATCCCTGTATATAATATCCCCTGTACATTATGCCCCAGTGCAATATCCCCTGTACAATATCCCCATGTACAATATCCCTCTGTACAATATCCCTGTATATAATATCCCCCTGTACAATATCCCCCTGTACAATATCCCTGTATATAATATCCCCTGTACAATATCCCCCTGTACAATATCCCCCTGTACAATATCCCCCTGTACAATATCCCCCTGTACAATATCCCCCTGTACAATACCCCCCTGTACAATATCCCCCTGTACAATATCCCCCTGTACAATATCCCCCTGTACAATATCCCCCTGTACAATACCCCCCTGTACAATATCCCCTGTACAATATCCCCTGGACAATATCCCCCTGTACAATATCCCCCTGTACAATATCCCCCTGTACAATACCCCCTGTACAATATCCCCTGTACAATATCCCCTGTACAATATCCCCAGTACAATATCCCTCTGTACAATATCCCTGTATATAATATCCCCTGTACATTATGCCCCAGTGCAATATCCCCTGTACAATATCCCCATGTACAATATCCCTCTGTACAATATCCCTGTATATAATATCCCCCTGTACAATACCCCCCTGTACAATATCCCCTGTACAATATCCCCCTGGACAATACCCCCCTGTACAATATCCCCTGTACAATATCCCCCTGGACAATATCCCCCTGGACAATATCCCCTGTACAATATCCCCTGTACAATATGGAAAGACTCATACTACATATGCATGTGGTATGTCCTGTGTATCTCAAGATAACTTGAAGTGAGGAAGTAAACACAATGTCGCCATTAATTTCCATAGAAATTTTACTTTTTTTTCACCATAAATATCAGGAAAAGTATAATAAATATAAAGTTAGATGAAAAGATGGATATGTTATATTCTATGAAACCGTAGTACACCCTCACATGCCCCGAGTCCATATACCTTGACCACCTCGATAACTCATATGTCCCCCCTGTCGATACAGGCTGACCGTGCCTATATATGATGGGTGAGAGTGACAGTGAGTGACAGGTGGTGTACTCAGGCCGCGCACTATAAGCATACCATATGTAAGTCCACAAACACTACCAGCTCTCCCTCCTGTACTGACGCCCGTCACCCAGTGCAGCAGGGCACACATCATGTGGGTAAGATTTTCAGAAAATGTACAATTCAACTTTCCCAATCTTCTCAAATAACCCAAATTTCAGACAAAAATAAAGTTCAAAATACAGTTCAACATAACCAAACAGATTGCTAGAATCAATGCAATGCCAAATATACTCGAATTTACATAGTATTGACCAAATTGCAGCCTAATTTAGCAGAATTTACTAAATATGTACAGCTGCCAATTGTACATTTTCTGAAAATCTGACCCATGTATGGCACATCTAATCTGCATTGTCTCACATTTGGCCTCCAATATTTAATGTTCAATGGAAGAATTTGTGATGTGTTAGAGGAAAATAAGCCTTAAGTCGCAAAAATGGATTTTGTAAAAAGGGATAGAGTAGGCTACATTTGTGTCCATTATTGTTATTCCTTGTCCCTACACTAGTTACTAGTGTAGGGACATGGACATATGTGACGTGTTACTGGAAAATGAGTCACAAGTCACAAACAAATTATAGTAGTATATACCCCAGTATATAATAAACATTTGGACATCTATCAAGCATTTCTATATGGTTTTATGCATGAAAAAGAAGTTGTTCCTTGATGGTCACTCACAGTCGTGACATTTAGTATATGTTCATGCTACTAGCACTAAACGCTGTAAAATGAAAGGATTCTGAAAAAAGTACTTGAAAAATATAATATTGTTCTGTAACACATCACATTTGGGCTCCAATATTTTAATGTTTAATGGAAACATTTCTGGTGTGTTGCAGGAAAAAAGTCACAAGGTAAAGAAGAATGTATTTTGAGATATCATCATATTTGAAAAGATGAGATCAAGCAGATTCCAATGATGGTAAACAGTAGGGCATCTAATAAGTATTTCTATATTTTAAGTTTGATATTTTTAATTTTGAAAAAAAAGTTTGCAACTTTTGTAGGTGGACAATTACTAGTAAAGTAGCTAAATATACCCTATAAAATGACCTTAGAAATGCATGGATATATTTAATACACTCTCCTGACATTTGGTATATGTATTAATGCCACTAGCAAAAATGAAAACATTCCCACAAATACATATTGTGAATAAAACATTTTGAAAGATAGCAATTTTAGGTATATTCGTGGTTCTCAAAATTATAGAGACCTTATGTCAAAGCATATGGGTCAGATTTTCAGAAAATGTACAATTGGCAGCTCTACACATTTAGTAAATTCTTCTAAATTAAGCTGCAATTTGGTCAATACTAGGTAAATTCGAGTATATTTGACATTGCATTGATTATAGCAATCTGTTTGGTTAGGTTGAACTGAGTTTTTAGCTCTATTTCCGTCTGAAATGTGGGTTATTTGAGAGGATTGGTGAAGGTGAATTGTACATTTTCTGGAAATCTTACCCACATAGGCTTTTCTAAGAATCAAAAATACTTCTAAAAAGTAAATATTATCCCTAATTCAAGCTCTACCTCTATAGCCACATTGAGGGGTATGTATCGAGTTGTAGTTGTGGCTGGCGACACCAGAGACACCATGTAGCGGAAGTATAAACTAATTCACACATACCCCGACAAGGACACGGAGACCCAGGCACGCAGTTTGGCAGGTTATGGTGGGACCTGTATAGCTCTGTATCAGGTATTATTTATACCTCTAACTACAGTGTGGGAAATGCTTCGGGTTCTGTCAAAAGGGTAAGAATGGGGTACATAATAACCACAGAACTAGATATATGGGTCAGATTTTCAGAAAATGTACAATTAGCAGCTTTACACATTTAGTAAATTCTGCAAAGATAGGCTGCAATTTGGTCAAATTTGGATAAATTCTAGAATATTCGGCATTGCATTGATTCTAGCAATCTGTTTGACTTGGTTGAACTGTATTTTGAACTTTATTTGCGTCTGAAATGTGGGTTATTTGAGAAGATTGGCGAAGTTGAATTGTACATTTTCTGAAAATCTGACCCATATTTTCTAGTTCTGTGATAATAACATAGTACAGTCTATAGGAGCCTAGACTGGTAAGATAAGGCAGGCTAAAGAAACAAACATCATTCATTATGCTTATTCAGACTATTTCCTTACTCTGCTGCTTTTTCTTGATAAGTTGGTAATAATTTGATTTGCATAGATTAGATATCATAATATGTGATGTGTTTCAGTCACAAGTCACACAATTGTTTTTTTTTAAATTATTTATTTACAAGATCTCCTTGTAATGTTTTTTTATTTCTATTTATTTTTTTATTTTTACTAGTCCTTTAGGTCGCATGAATACATGTACACAATTTCTAAACAGTGTATTGAATATTTCCATCCATTTCTAAGGCCCCCCCCCAAAAAAATAGGTGTGTTTCCGATTTATCTGGCTGAAAACTAGGTTGGGGGGGGGGGTAATTTTTTTTTTTTGTTATTTTTTTTTTTTGGAAACCACCTCCCAGGAACTGAAAAAAATGACTTTTTCATAACAATAGTTGTTTTGAACATGGGAAAGGTGCTTTTTGACAGTTTAGGGTTAGGAAAACCCGTTTTCCTGCTTTTATAAGCTTTTTTTGTCAAAAAATCCAAAAAAACTAAGATATGATGGGGAAAATATCAGGTTTGGTAAAATTTTTTTTTAGGTAGGGTAAGGTTTTTCTAGGTAGGGGGGGGGGGGGGGGTAAATCGGAAACACACCTATTTTTTTTTTGGCCTAAGGTCATTATAATGGAGTATATTTAGCTCCTTTACTAGTAATTGCCCACCCAAAAATATTGCACACTTGTTTCAAACATAAATATATAAAACAAAATATAAAATTACTTCTTAGATGTCCTTAATGTTTACCACCATTGGAATCGGCTTGATCTCATCTGTTCAAATAATGATATCTCAAAACACTTTTTTGGGGCGCATTGTGACTCATTTTGCTGTGGCACATCACATTTATGCACCATGACATGAATAATTCTCAATTTGTCAAATATTAAATTTCTTCTGGGAGAAAATACTAAAAGCTTGCTTTAGAATTCAAAGTATTTCCCATTTCTCTATATGGGTCAGATCGTCAGAAAATGTACAATTCGCTTTCACCAATCTTCTCAAATAACCCCAGCTTCAGACGAAGATAAAGTTCAAAATACAGTTCAACCTAACCAGACAGATTGCTATGATCAATGCAATGCCAAATATACTCGAATTTACCTAGTATTGGCTAAATTGCGGCCTAATTTAGCAGAATTTACTAAATATGTACAGCTGCCAATTGTACATTTTCTGAAAATCTGACCCACATATGCATTAACATACGTTCTAGAACAGTGTGACACTTGTGACACGAGATGTATATTACTGACTATCATTATCATTATCATCATCATCATTTTGTAGCAACTATTCATGACTTATTTTTATCATTGTAAACAAACTCTGTATTTTTGAAGTGATCTAAAATCTATTAGAATAACATAATTCAAGATAAAACATAATGGGATTTCTGATTCATTAATAATGTATAAATCTATATAAATGTACACAAAAACTGAAGAAAATGTACTAGATATTGTATTATAATGTATTAGTAACAAAAAAAATAAAAAAATAAAATAAAATTACAAAAAAAGTAGTGTCACAGGTTACTGAGGAAAATATGGAGAAATCCAGGAGATGTACCTGTATGAAAAGTATAAATAAAAACGTATCCAAACCAAACCAAGGTCTAATGTTAGAATAATTTGATCAATTCTATTCTAGGATACTACCTGAGTTGTATTCTAACTACCTTGTGGTCGTGAGTCATGCTGGGGAACTTTGGCTGTGGGCTGTACCGGGACCCGGTGCATAATGAATAATTCTTCCTGATATTTTCCTTCCTCAGCCGCTTTTTCTTGATAATTATAAGTTGGTAATAATTTAGAGAATCAAAGTTTAGGAAGCAATGGTAATATCTCTTCCTACAGTAGAAGTGTACTACTTAAACAAGGGAAAACAGCTCAGCAAGGAACATTTGTGATGTTTTTTTGTTTTTTTTAAAATTAATTTTATTGAGACCAATTTCATATTACATGGTATTCTCGTGGAGCTCAAGTGAAAAGTGATACATCATTTAATACGTAATATAAAAGTCATTCAAGTTATCGATTCAAATGATGAATAATTTTACATTATTATAATATATTGATTATATCATCAAATATTTTTTGAAAAGATGAGATCGAGTGGATTCTAATGATAGTAAACATTAATGGATAATACTATATTTTAAGTTTGAATTTTTTATTTTTGAAAAGAAAAGTTAGCAACACTTCTAGGTGGACATTTACTAGCTACTGTAGTAAGGGACTTTTTAAGTAAGGATTTTGTTCTGCAACATGCCCCCAAATGGAAGCACTTCAAGCGGTTTCTGGGTCCCTCAGACTAAAAGGCGCTAAAGTCTGTCCCATCCAACTTGAACCAAGGTTTTCTAATTAAATTGTATTGTGTTCACCTTTACAATTGCGAAATTTCTCATCATCTTAGACAAATTTACCCTTTAATGAAAGAGTCCGCACAGGCATCTGAAAGGACTCTTCTGAGTGGACTCTTTCATGAAAGAGTCCACTCAGAACAATGCTCCTGGAATTCAGGACTGTACTCTTCGAGCATAGGAGTCCGCCCAAGCAAATGCTGGGGAATAGGGAATAAGTATGGTACCCATGCAACAGGCACATGGAAGGACTATAGCACTATGCTCAAGCTATACGGAATGTACTATAGTCAGGGTAAAGTGAATGAATTCCAGTGGTTTCTGCTGTCAGCCCAACTTTTGGTCAGGCCTGATGACTTGCTGATTTTATACCTACCTGTACATGTAGGAGCTGTCCACCGCAATATATGGGTCAGATTTTCAGAAAATGTACAATTCACCTTCACCAATCCTCTCAAATAACCCGCATTTAAGACAAAAATGAGCTTCAAAATGCAGTTTAACATAACAGAACTGATACTTTAAATCAATGTGATCCCAAATATACTCAAATATTCTCGATATTCATCATTTTCCAACCAAATTTAGCAGAATTTCCTAAATGTGTAGAGCTGCCAATTGTACATTTTCTGAAAACTTAACCCATATACACTACACACAATAGTCCACCTGACATTAGGGAGGGCGAAAGTTTGTCAAGTAAAGGAGAGTGTGGGGATGCACTCTCCCCCTTGTCCATATGTGATGTGTTTCAGGAAAATGAGTCATAAGTCGCAAAAAATAGATTTTGAGATACCATTATATTTGAAACGACGAGATCAAGCCGATTCCAATGATAGTAAACGAAATGAAATAATAAGTATTTCTAGATTTTTGATAGTTTGATATTTTCGTTTTTGAAAAAAAAAGTTTCCAATATTTCTGGAGGTCATTAAACAGTAAAGTAACTAAATGAAGTCCATATGAGGACTTTTGAAATGAATGGATATATTACATAGATTGTCTTGTAATTTGATACATCGATTGGCATAACTATAAGTGACACATTCTCCAAAAATCAGAAGATTCCAATGATGTGATCTTGTGAAAAAAACGATTTGAAAAATATCAATTTTGCGACTTATGACTCATTTTCCTGAAATACATCACATATATCCATGCATTTCTAAGGCCATCTTATATATAAACTTTTATTTTCCATATTACATACTTATGGCCTACATGGAGAATGGGTCTCCTGTCTCAGTCAGTTTTCAGAAGACAGTTCTTCCGACAGGGCCCTCTACTTATTAAGATAACATATGCTTATCATATAACAGATAAGTTTTTAAACAGTGTAAAATAGAATAGATTAAGTTCCCATAGTCGCTTAAGGCTGTCGATCAGACATTACAGAATAACAATAAAACAAAGCACATAATACAATTTTGTACAGTGTTTTCACTTTCTGTGGGGGCTGCGTAGCTTGCAGTAGATAAACATATAGTGTGGGGTAATTCTTACAGGCTTACAAATGCTTTGGTTTTTTGAGGATGTTTCTCCCCAGTCATAATCATAAAATATTCACAATATATTTTAATAGTGATGAGGAAGGAGGCAACAAGGAAGGAGGTGACCCAGGGACAATCACTCTCATCTAGGTCCTCAAAACATAGCCTCTAAGAAAAGTTTTAAACTCTTTCCATTCATACATTTTTGCGTGGTTTGGGATGCTGTTCCAAAGGGTGGGTCCTTGATATATGAGGGATTTTTTTATCTTCTCTGTTTTAGGGTTTGGTACTACTAGTAATTTTCCTGAATCTAGGCTTCTTAGTGTAATTTTTCTGTTATCAATGTTTTGTCCATTCTGACTTAATTTAAAAGCGTATTCCAATAGGTGAGCCTCTCTCTTTTTATGAAGTAGTGGTATTTTGAGTTCTTTGTGTAAATTTTCAACATTTGTCCTTTTATCTAGCCCCTCAGATATCCTAAGTGCTGTGTTTTGGAGTACTTGCAGTTGGTCTAGGACTTTCTTTGGAGCAGCATTATACAGAGTGTCCCCATACTCTAGTATTGGGCTTATTGTGACCTTATAAAGCATTCTTATAGTGTTTGGCGAAGCTATTCTTATGGAGTATGTTTAATTACTTTACAAGTAATTGTACGCCCAAAAAACTTTTTTTTCACAAATACAAATTTTAAACTTAAAATATAGAAATACTTATCAGAAGTCCAACTGTTTACTATCATTGAAATCGCCTTGATGTCATCTTTTCAAATGCGACGTGTGACTCATTTCCCTGTACCACATCACATACAATAGTCAACCTGACCTTGGGGAGGGTGAGGGGAAAGCTCTTCTCTCTCTCCTCTCTCTCTCCCCTCTCTCTCTCCGTCTTTCTCTCCCCCTCTCTTCTCTCTCTCTCCCTCCTCACTCTACTCTCTCTCTCTCTCCCTCTCTCCCCTCTCTCTCTCCCTCCTCAGTATCCCCTCTCTCTCCCTCTCTTCTCTCTCTCTCTCTCCTATAACATATTTTCCTAAATTTTTTGGATTTTTTGACAAAAAAAGCTTATAAAAGCAGGAAAACGGGTTTTCCTAACCCTAAACGGTCAGAAAGCACATTTTCCATGTTCAAAACAACTATTGTTATGAAAAAGTCATTTTTCTCAGTTCCTGGGAGGTGGTTTCCAAACAAAAAAAATTAACAAAAAAAATAATTGTAAAAAAATTACCACCCCCCCTACCTAGTTTTCAGCCAGATAAATCGGAAACACACCTATTTTTTTTTGGCCTAAGAAGAAAACAAACCTATGATTGTTTTTGGCCTTACAATCAGTATGAAAGGAAATACGATACAAACTTAGTTCTCCTAACTCGCACGTATAAAGTGAAGTAATAGCAATGTAAATCACTTCTAAAACTATGAAGAAAATCGATCTTCCCTGAGACACTATAATAGCGTCAGAATAGATAATGAATAAAACGATTTCAAAACAAAATCCTCGCCAAAAAGTCGTTAGATAATGTACAATCGTTAAATTGGACTGAAATGTAATAAATACTATATAATAGAAAGTATTTGTTATTGCGATTTAAAAATCAATTCATTTATGTGGAAATTAATTCTGAAAATTATTTTTTAAATTTGGGATATTTGAGAGGATTGCTCAACGTTCTAGGCTCAGAGCCTCACAGATCAGGTAAGAATGGTATGTCAGTGATTGGACGCCAACTGCGCTAATGGCTTTCCTGGCCTTGGAACTCCTAAGGGATTTTAATTACAATTTGCGTTTTTCTGTATTATAATGTCACTTTGTGGTTTGGATAAGAGGCTTTCCCTCGTTTGGAGGGACCTTAGAGAAAGAGGAACTCTCTAAACTCTGAGTCTAGACTATGAAGGCGAATTGTACATTTTAAGGCGAATTTCCCCCCACGATATATATCCCCGGGGTTAACGCAAACCGGTCGTTACCGCTGCCCTAAACCGTTTAATTTCTGTTCAAACCTGACAACACATATTAGCTATAATTATTCCCTTACATCTGATTGTGCTCCACAATCTCTCAAAGCGCTTACAATCACTTAAATATAAGAAACACGAGATCTTCAGGAACCCTTTACAACTTCCCTGAACTATCTCACATATCACTCCGCTCGCAATTAGGCCCTTTGAAAGAAGTCCCGTCGCGCGGGTGGGCCCGCGCGCCGTATCGCACACATCGCTGTCTTCCTCCGCCGCTAGGAGCGAGATATAGTCCCGCGCAAACTCACAAACACCTGCCTCGGTTTGGTGGTCCAATCAAACGTTTGAATTTTATTCACACACTCGCCGGGGAAGGGTATTATCTAGATTGTGATGCGGTTGAATGATAGCTTCAGGTGACATAGTGAAACTTGAAGCTCGACCGTGAATAGGTTTGGTAAGAGACTGGAGGGACCGATTTTCCGAAAATGTACAATAGGGGATTTGCATAGCCGCCATTTTGAATCTTGATTCGCATGGCATTATGGGACTAATGGTACAGTATAAAATCTATAGAAAACATGTCATGTTCAGCATGTAATATTTACCAATGCTCCAATGTCAATATCCATTTGTTGTACATGTTTCCATAGCAAAAGTCACCGTCTTTCCCATCATGCATTTGGTTTTCATAGATCATTTATACAAGCTCAGATAATGGTGAAAACATTCTTGCAATTTTTGATGAAAATGTTGCCAAATATTTGTATGTCAGATTTCAACAGAATCCATCCCAGCATGCACTGCAGTAGACATGCGCAGTGAGACATGCAACTCTCCTATTCTACACATCTCTCAGAATCTGCTGAATCAGAGTGAAAAATGATAAATACTGAGTATATCTGAGTGTATTCTGTATTGTATTCATTCCATAAATATAACTGGTTATGTTGAACTGTATTTTGAACTTAAATTTTCGTCTTAGATTTGGGTTATTTGAGGGGATTAGTGAAGGTCAATTGTACAATTTTTGAAGACCTGGCCGTAGAGGAGTTGATTCTCGTCTGAAAATAGGGGGAGATGGGACGGTGGGGTGGGGGGTGGGGGGTGTAGGGGGGGGGGGAGTGGGGGGGGGGGAGGAGAAAGTGGCTAGAGCTTGCTAGAGCTAAATCTGGTAATAGGGCATTTGTATGGGTCACTGCGCATGTCTGTTACAGTGCATGCTGGGATAGATTCAGCTCAGGTCTGACATACATATAGTTTAGCGCTCCTTTCCTTTAGAGGGAATGGGAAGGGGTAGATGGAAGGGGAGGGAGGGCCATATATCCATTGGTCATTTAAGTGTAATTTTATGATTTTAAGTGCCATTAAAGGTCGCCTACTTGATATGTGCTATCATGACCTGGCTTAGAGGGGAGAGGATTAAATCTAAGACAGGAGGAACTTCCCCCCAAATTGGGTCGAGGGAGGCGAGCCCAGCTGTTTTTTATGGGGATGTGAACTGATTAAGAGGAACTAATGGAATATGCCTTCTTCCACACCTCCACATCAGAGAGAAGTCCCCGCTCTATAATTACCCTGCCATAAACTATATTTAGCAACGTTTTTATCTAAAATTGTAAGAATATTTTCATCAATATAGATGTGTGTGTGAATGATTTATACAAACCAAATACATGATGGGAAAGACGGAGGGATGTGTTATGGAAACATGAATAATATTTGGATATCAACATGGGAGGACCGATAAATGGGTCAGATTTTTAGAAAATGTACAATTCGCCTTCACCAATCCTCTCAAATAACCCACATTTAAGCCAAAAATGAGCTTCAAATGCAGTTTAACATAACAGAACTGATACTTTAAATCAATGCAATATCAAATATACCCAGATATACCTAGAATTGATGAGTTTTCAGCCTACTTTAGCAAAATTTACTAAATGTGTAGAGCTGACAATTGTACATTTTCTGAAGATCTCACCCAAATAGTCCATGCTGACAAGGTTAACAAATTCTCAAAACTATGAGTATGAGTATGAGTATGAGTAAATTATTAATGATTTTATATTAAATCATTAATAATAACAAATTGAACTTAATCAGGCATGTAAGACTTGTATGGATAGGTAAAGTGATACGAAACATATTGTAAAAGTAACTTATAAGTTACTGAGATGCATTAAACAGATATATGTAGAGTAGTAACTCTTTAGTTACAGGTTAAAAAAAGAGGAGTTATATAAAAACGTTTAAACTGTGTTAAACGTATAATATGTTATTAAGAATTAAGAATAGTTCAATAGTTGTATAAATAAGTGTAGAGAATAGATACATCGAAAAAGAAAATTAACAACAAGTCATAAGTACTTAATTTAATAAGTATCTTATTGGAAAGAGGAAAAAAGAATAATAACAATCTAAGGCACTTTCGGAAGAGCTATGTACAGCAAAGAGAGAGACGGACCATTTTCACATTATTAATGTAACTGTATTGATGATTGAGAAATAAAAACACTTATATATATATGCACAAACCCTCGTGTCATAAAGACATCATAGTCGTAAGATTTAGATGATGCCAAGAGGCTTTAGAACACGGTCATATTGTATAATGTAATAGTGCAATTGACCCTAAGAGTGGTTTACCATGCAATCATGTATAGTGCAATGCACCCTATAAGGGTGAAATCTCCAAAAAATGTACAATTCACATTCACCAATCCTCTCAAATAACCTAAATTTAAGACAAAAATAAGCTTCAAAATGCAGTTTAACATAACAGAACTGATACTTTAAATCAACGCGATACTAAATATACTCAGATATACCCGGTATTCACCATTTTTCAGCCTAGTTTAGCAGAATTTCCTAAATGTATAGAGCTGCCAATTGTACATCTTCCGAAAATCTGACCTATAAGTGGGAAGGCAGGGTAACTGATACCACTGACAGAGTATTCCTGCAAACACAAGGGTAACTAGAGAGTTGGGGGTGTTTGTGGACCACCCCACCACCACTTACACTAGTCATATTATCAGTTAAAGTTATAACTTTACATACCTCTGTATTATAACAGTAGACTTATAACAAAGTTTCTTTAAAGGGTCAGTCAACGGGTTCATGGTCACTTTTAGGACAAAAAACTTCATGGAGGCATAAATACAACATCCAAGTCTCGTTTTTTTTACTTCCATAATTTATGTCTAACTTATAGTCACTTACAGGCATAAATTGAGAAATCCTAGTTGAAAAAGTCTGTTTAGCACAAGAGGGCACTGAGAGTGCTGTGTGACATCATAAAGCTGCACCAGAAATGAACATAATATCTCTACCTTCCCCCTCCAATCTCCCAGCATTTGAAACAGTTTGTTTTGGTATGCACACCTGTGTTGTTCAATGTCCTTCTACCCACCCCACACTCCTTCTTTCTAGCAGCAATTATGAGAGTTGTTTATTATGTTCATTGCATGTACATTTCTAGATTGGTGCACCTTTATGACGTAGGCAAACAGTGGTGCCTTGAATGTAGTGTTAAACTGTGGAACTACGTTTTCACTCATTTAAATGGGTAAAACTCACTAAATAATAACTTGGATTAAGTAAAAGCGGGGTGGTTACATTTCAATAATAACAAGGAAATAGATTTGCTCATAATATTTGGGGGTTTACTGACACTTTAAATGCAGACACTTATTATGATGTGTTTCAGGAAAATGAGCTGCAAGTCATAGACCTTTACAAAATTTTACCTCACCTGAAGCAATTTTACTTCACCTGAATTATTGCGACTTTATTTACGTTTCAGGACCTAAGTATCTACAAATAAAATTGCAAACATTACAAACCTCAGCAGTATTTATTAATTTTTGACAAAAATAAACTATACAATGTTAGCAATGAGCATAAGGGTGAAGTTTCCTGAAAATGTACAATTCACCCTCACCAATCCTCAATCTCAAATAACCAAAATTTAAGACAAAAATCAGGTTCAAAACAGTTCAACATGGCCTAACAGATTGTTTGGATCAAGGCAATACTAAATATATTCAGATATACCTAGTGTTGACGATTTTTCGGTCTAATTTAGCAGAATTTACTAAATGCGTTGATCTGCCAATTGTACATTTTCTGAAAATCTGACCCACAATCTTTTAAACATTCTGCTTCTCAGTGAATGGAGAGAAAGACACATTATTGAAATTGCTCGCCACTTAGCTAAAAAACTAGGAACATTTAGACAATAGAAAACTCACCACCAGAAGCCATGCTGGAGGTCCCAGAAATCTCAAGACAATAGACGCAAAACTAAAGAAAATCAAAATTCTGTCATACACATTTAATGCCAAATTCGATGGACCAAGCTCGAGACTGAGGCACACAACATTGAGGACAGGTTTGCTTTTATTGCATATGTTTTTTTGTTTTATTTTTGCAACATCCATTTTATTTCTTTCACATGTAGACAGCTTTCTTCATTAATATTACATCGAGGATAAATATTTGGTTATGAATCGCCCACACTCTTTGCAGAGGGGGAAGGGACATATTATTTAAACCAATGTCACGATTACTGTTTCTTTTCTCGTGTCCAATCTATTAACAGCGATTCATTTTTTCTTAGCCTGTCTATGTATTCAGAGATATCTTCTGCTAAGTTCGACCATATTTTCATTTACTCTTTTTTCCTTTCACTGCCACCTATGTTGATTTTTTTTCTAACATGATTCTTGATTTTAGATCGTACATTTTACCAAAACCTTTTTTTTTTTTTATAATTTTGCAAATCCACTTTCTTTCCTTAACCTGCCGTCTAGGCCTGTACAATGCTAAACCAACTTTTATTTCGGTTTTATCATCTGTGCTATAACCTTAGGTTTCACCATATACTCACATAATGAATATAAACGTATGAATATAAACTGTTTACGTTTTTCTATCCAGAAGTATAGAACACTTATACCTATACACTAAGGCACAGGATATTGGTAAACCATGTATTACATATGTATCTCTCCATATCTCATCACTTAAGTAGCTTGTCACTAATTTTGACCACTAGTGATTTGTCATAGTTTACCTCCACATTTAATTTATTACAATAAGATCAGGCTCCTCATTTAAAACTAGAATTTCTTTTTAAGGACACTGTAGATATTAATTGCCAGATAAAATGGTCCTTATCAACCAATCCCTATGCGGGATCTGGCTTCCCATGTATCATCACGGAATAAGGATTCACTGTACTCCTTCTTTTTTAGCTTTTGGAATGCCTCTTTGACTGTCTTTTCATTTTTTACGTCTGCAAGTCTTTCTTTTTCCAGGTAGGCCCAAGTGGATACAATTTCTGGCGCAGTTTTGAAATCACACTCCTTTTTCCCTAGGTTGAATACCCAGCTCCGACTCAGGCCAGAGGCTAGAGGTGGTAATACCAGCAACTTTTTCTCCAGATAGTCCCCAGTAGTAGAATCCTTCGTTGACTGTCCCTGTACAGAGTTGTAATACAGGCGAGTCCCCAGTGGATACGACTTGTTGTTGTTGTAGGCCAACCTCACCTACATTGTCATTCTTTTCCTCTGAAACCGGCTCAGCACTAGCTTGGACATTTTCCTTTTTTATATCATCTTGTACAAACTTCTCACATTTTCCCAAAAGAAGGAACAGCTGGGCAAACTGCTCCCTCTTCCTCTCATAATCTGCTTGGGCCCTGTCTGCCATATACCTAACCAAATCTGTTAGGCTGAGTTCAGCTTCCATGGTTTTGTGATCCCTTGATACTAGTATACAGCCTTGTAGGAGTTCGAAGTGGGTGTGGCACTTTGTTTATGTCTTGGCAATCTTTTCCGGTTACTGGCGCATGCACTCGGTATCTTCTAGGTCTGCTATTAGTGAGATGACTTATGAGTTCACACAACGATATGTTTTCAAGTTACAACGTTGAGATTCCACCATTAAAGTTAACGATTTTCACTTCCTTGATGCTTTACTATACCTCTAATTAGTGGGCTTATGTCGATTTGTCTGTTTGGCCCCTCCTCTGGTCCCTATGACCCAATGATAATCTCCGCACTGGGCGATAATCTGGCTTCGGTGAAAGATGGTGGACAGTTTTTGGCGGTCAAAGACCTTTATAGTTCTTGAACTATACGAGTTGAGAACGATTTAGAACTTTAGTCACGATTGTATATCACTAATCCAGGTACTTTCGTAATCCTTTTGAACAACTTTTTAACTTTGTCTGCTGTGATTTTGCTGAAAAAAGGAGAGACTAATGGGAGAGCTAACGCTCACAAACCCTTGCTTTTCAGAAAACCCTTTATTGCATATGTTAAGAATAACCTTGGTTGAGTGTAAGGGAAGTTAGAACATAAATACAGGATAAGTCACTAGTGGGTCTGAAGGAGCGGGAATATCGCACAAGTTGCAACCGCGCAACACACGAAGCACACGAAGCCGAAGGCTGAGTGTGTTGCGCGGTTGCAACGAGTGCGATATTTCAAGCGACGAAGACTCACAAGTGATTTATCTGATTTATTATATATGCTTTATAAGAGGTAAAACAATGTATATTTTGCTGAAAAAATCATATTTGTATTGAATTGCATTATATTTGCATTTCAACCAGTAGGCCTATCACTACGCTCCTACGCGCAGGAAATGAACATGAAGGAACACTGAGAGAGAAAGTTTGTGCGAGAGAAATAGCTCACATTTCTGAATCAATTTCAGTCACTTTCACAGCTTTAAATCTTTTTAAAATAAAGTTTTGGTTTGATAAAGGGTAGACCTTGATAAAGATGAAAGGATTTTAGTTTATTAATTAATTTGAATGAGATATAACACCTCGAGCTGTGTTGAAAGTTACGACGATCTGCAGATCATTTTGTTTACATTTGGCCACTGCGGGAAAATCGCTCACATTTTCGAATCAATTTCCAACGTTTTCGAAGCTTTAAATAGTTTTAAAAACATAGTAATGCTTTAACAAAAGATACACTTAAATAAAGATAAAGTATTTAAGTTTATTTCCTTCTTTTCATCTATATTTCAACGTTCTCCTCCCATTCTGCCTGTGTTGGAAGCTCACCAGCCTAATGGCGTGATTCTCCTCAGTTGGGCCTACTTTTGGCGGGTAGGCTACATAAGCGCCTTCGGGATGTGGTTAGTCCAACTTAAATAATCAAGTTGATATTTGATTTTGATTTATTTAAATAACTCCAAAGATTTCTCTATAAACATGGTTTGCTCGGAGATATAATTTAGATAATTTGTGTTCCCTTTGGACACTACAACAAGGCCTATAACAGAACTTCATACCTGCGGTTGAAGGTGTTCTAAGTGCCGCACATTGGCCGCTCAGAGCGTGGAGTTGTATACGACACAACTCAGAGCGTGGAGTTGTATACGCACACGACGTATACAACTCTACAATACGTTGTTTCAACGGCAACGCGTATATAATAAATAATAATAATTGTGATCCGTTTTAAGAAAATGAGTCATAAGTCGCAAAAAATAGATTTTGAGATATCACCATATTTGAAAAGAGGAGATCAAGCCGATTACAATGATAGTAAACAGTATAATAAAATAATAAGTATTTCTAGATTTTAAGTTAGATATTTTCGTTTTTGAAAAAAAGGTTTCCAATATTTCTGGGGCTTAATAAACAGTAAAATAACTAAATGTAGTCCATATGAGGACCTTTAAAACGAAAGGATATATTGCATAGATTGTCCTGAGATTTGAGACATCGATTGACATACCTATAAGTGATAAACTCCCCAAAAATCAGAACATTCCAATAATGTGATCTTGTGAAAAAAACACTTTGAAAAATATCAATTTTGCGACTTATGACTCATTTTCCTGAAACACAACAGATATTATAGTTTAACATGATTATACATACTTTACTGTGTAACACATGTACATGAGAACTTTTCACTGTTTATCGTTAACGTAGAATAGGTAGAAGGACAGGTAGTAACAAGGGAGAGAACAAGAAAGGTTATGCCTATTTTGTCACTCCTGGAATATAATATGACCATTACATTTATTTGTCTAAAAGCCCTCCCTTCCCTCTCCAACTCCGACAAAAACATCGCGGGTTGGAACCCAACACAATACCTGGAGAAATGTATGAATACATGTTATTGACAATGTTTTATACCGATCACGTTACAAAGGTTTATTTTTTGAGATTCTATGCCATAAATTCAATATGGCCATTATGAAATATTTTTTAAAATGCTCCACATTCCTCGCCCGATGCCCCCCCCCCCCCCAACACCCCTCTATTGAGCCAAAAAAGAAATAAGTGTGTTTCCGATTACCCCCCTACCTAAAAAAACCTTCCCCTACCTAAAACATTTTTGACCATGCCTGATTTTTTTGCGATCTTTTAAGGAAAAAAGCTAATAAAAGCAGGAATGTCAAAAAGCACATTTCCCTATTGTTATAAATAGACATTCTTTTCAATTCCTGGAAGGTGGTTTCATAAAAAAAAAGTTAAAAAAAAGAAGTTACCCCCCACTACCTAGTTTTCAGCCAGATAAATCGGAAACACACCTATTATTTGTTTTGGCCTAACGCATTCCAACCCCAAACCTGGTTAAATGGTCAGCTTTTCTGAGCACATGTTGAGAAGTGATTTGTGTTGAAAGGCTACAGATGGCTGCCGTGTATGATTGATATAGTGTTGACTCAGGGGCTATAAGTCAGTCTAGGCACCCGTTCCACTAGATGGGATGTGTCACAGTAAAGTGAGTCACAAGTCGTAAACATTGGATTCTGAGATATCATTATATTTGAAAAGATGAGATCAAGCCGATTCTAATGATAGTTAACATTAGGGTATATAATTAATTTATCTTAAATCAATTCATAGATTTTAAGTTTGATACTTTTATTTTTGAAAAAATAAAATAAATATTTGCAATGTTTCTTGGTGGCCCATTACTAGAAAAATAGCTAAATATACTCCAAAGGATGATCTTAGAAATACAAGGATACGACTTTGAACGGTACCTACTACAAAGATGAGATCATTCTTAAATAGAAATGTTGTGAATAAAACACATTGCAAAAAAAATATTTTTGCGACTTGTGGCTGATTTTCCTGCAACACAATATACTTTTCTCGAAAAAAATATTGAATATTTGCTGGGAATTAATGACTCTGCTGCCCCTCCCTTGCCACGCACTGTGTTGCCATCCTCACTTCCGGTTACTGTGTGATACACTGTTTGTGGTATGAGCACCAATGCTGTAGCCTATGGCATTCCACATTACCCTCTATAATAGGTATAGTATAGTGCAAATTTTATTTTATCTGGGTTTAAATTCCATTGGTAGAGTTTTTCAATTGGCCCAGGAGTGGCGCCAATGTGTAATAATATAACATTGGTGTATTCAAGCCACTCAATATTGCATACATGTATGTAAGAATGCTTATCAGAATTGTAATTAATAATAAGAGATGAGGAATTCTATTGACTCCCTTGCTCTAGCCACTCATTTGTGATCCGTTTTACGAAAATGAGTCATAAGTCGCTAAATATGGATTTTGAGATATCACAATATCTGAAAAGAGGATATCAAGCCGATTCCAATGATAGTAAACACTAGGGTACCTAACATGTATTTCTATATTTTAAGTTTAATGTTTCTGGCTGGGTAAATACCAGTAAAGTAACTAAATATACTCGATACAAAGGCCTTCACAACACAATGATATATTTAATACAATGTCTTGAAATTTGTCCCATGGATTTATATGACAATAAGTGCTAAACCCTCCGAAAATCAGAACTTTCCAATAAAGAGATCTTGTGAAAAAAAACTTTGAAAAATATCATTTTTTGCGACTTATGACTCATTTTCCTGAAACACATCACATTTAGAGTGTAGGAGTGGGAGTTTGTATGTAAGATTGCAGTATTGTTTAAATATTGAGGTTGAGGTAATTTTAGAAATAAGAAATTGGTTTCACTATACCTAGCCACTCATGAAGAATGTAAGGTTTTCGAGTTGAATAAAATCAGTCTAGTTCTTCTTATCAGTATAGTTAAATTTATGATGGAGCTAAGAGACATTTAAGACACAATCATAATCGTACATGGTGCAACACACTCTTATATGTGATGTGTTTCAGGAAAATGAGTCATAAGTCGCAAAATTGATATTTTTCAAAGTGTTTTTTTCACAAGATCACATTATTGGAATGTTCTGCTTTTTGGGGAGTTCATCACCTAGACTTATATCAATCGGTGTATCAAATTTCAGGACAATCTATGTAATATATTCTTTCGTTTTAAAGGTCCTAATATGGACTATATTTATTTACTTTCCTGTTTATTGACCCCAAGAAATATTGGAAACTTTTTTTTCAAAAACGAAAATATCAAACTTAAAATCTAAAAATACTTATAAGATGATAAGACTGTTTACTATCATTGGAATCCCCTTGATCTCATCTTTTCAAATCTAATGATATCTCAAAATCCATTTTTTTGCGACTCATGACTCATTTTCCTAAAACGGATCACATATTAGTGCAACGGGTCGTATATAAGGGACAGGTGGACCACAGACCGCTACTGCCTGCTGCTACCATTCACCTTAAGGTCAATATAGCCCCCCCCCCAGCCCCCCTACCCACATACTG
This sequence comes from Sthenelais limicola, assembly GCA_942159475.1. Lineage (NCBI taxonomy): Eukaryota > Metazoa > Annelida > Polychaeta > Phyllodocida > Sigalionidae > Sthenelais > Sthenelais limicola. The sequence goes on from OW804098.1 coordinate 116,712,743, forward strand.
TTCACTGTAAACAATTTATTACACACATCTCATGTTAAATACAGAGGTCTTCAACAGATATCAGAAAAAATGGAAATGATGTAACAGTCTAGGGTCAAAGCCTTTCCGATCAGATAAGAATGGTATACCAGTGATTGGACGCCTACTGCGCTAATGGCTTTCCTGACCCTGGAGTAGGCCTAGGCGTCCTAATGGGATTATAATGGGATTTTAATGTCATTTTGCAGTTCGGATCAAGAGGCTATCCCACAAGTTTACACAGTATTGAAAGAAATAGGATCTTTTATACTATAATATTATCATGATAGCACATCTTATATTTAGTATAATTCCTAGGATGAATTTAATGCAGCGACGTTGATAAGACTGGTCTGGCAACAGTTATTATTAAAAAAGGTTTCATTAATACTGGTCCTTTGCGTGATTCTATGCTATAGATTCAATAAACTCGTCAAAAGATCTCTAATGATTTCAAAGCACTGACAAATATGTTTTCTTTTTTTTCATATTTCATAAAAAAATCTAAATAAACAGGATATTAACTCCCCGCAAACAACTGTCGCCCAATTTATCATAAGATGTATTTTTATATCATCTGTTTTTGAAAGTTCATATTTTGATTAATGGAAATAAAAAAACACTTTTTCACCACTATTCAACCCATTAAATCTACCAAAGGTACCACAAAATTCAACATTTTCATAAAAGGAGATGCCAAGATAAATAACCTGACAGTTTTCTCCATAGCTGTTAAGCCTTTCTTGAAGCATGTCAGAATGTATGAACTAAACACATAGACTGGGGGCGAATAAAAAGATATTTCCCCCATTGAATTCCCTATATTTACTCTATACACGCTACTGTCAGTTGAAACGGTGACAGGCTATCGGCGGGCTCACATTTTTCTGTCTCTTTTCCTGTCTTTCAACCTGTCTTTCTTCTCTATCCATCACCCAGAACCCTCAAGGTTTCGTACGATAAACATTGAACAAAAAATAAATGTATTCCCCTTGATATACACCTGCTTTTTACCATGCATACCCCCCTTTCTTTCTTCCTCCTCCTCCTCCTTCTTCTCCCTTCTTCCTTCTCTCTCTCTCTCTCGTTCTCTGTACCCTGCATACATGGGTCAGATTTTCAGAAAATGTACAATTGGCAGATGTACATATTTAGTAATTTCTGCTAAAAAATGATAAATTTGGGGTATATCTGAGTATATTTGGTATCGCATTGATTTAAAGTATCAGTTCTGTTATGTTAAACTGCATTTTGAAACTCATTTTTGTCTTAAATGTGGGTTATTTGAGAGGATTGGGGAAGGCGAATTGTACATTTTCTGAAAATCTGACCCACATACACCCTTTTAGACGTCAGTGTGGAGTCAGCCAAACTGTTGAATGTTTGTTTTCGTATTATGAATGGACGAGTTTGGATTTTGACATGGGAGCATGGTTAGTATTTTGCTCAAGTCTCCAGGTTTACACGCCGTTAATCTCCCTATTGGCCGCCAGGTCACACAAGTACACCTATGCTAATGTCCCCCCCCGCCCTGCCATTCCGACAACATCACTTACCCCCTATCGCCTGTCCCCCCACCGCAGTACCAACGTCTCCTACGTCTTGACGTCGTGGAGAAAAAGACTTTCCACAAATATATGTGTCAGGTCGAAGTCAACTAAACACTGTGCTTTCTCCCCTTGCTTCTTGTTTGTGGGTGGGGAGGGGCTGAGGGTTTGTTAGGGGGGTTGTGAGGGGGGGGGGGGTGAAGTGACTGGAGAGGAGGTGGGGGTGGGGTGTAGTCAATAGCCGATTTAAGGTGGCTATATTAAAGGGTCGCGCGAACCCCTACTTGTGATGTGTTATAGAAAATGAGTCGCAAGTGGCAAAAAATGGAGTTTGAGACATTATTATATTTGAAAAGATGAGATTAAGCGGATTCCAATGATTGTAAACAGTAAGGACATCTAAAAAGTGTTTTTATATTTTAAGTTTGATATTTTTATTTAAAAAAAAATAGAAGATATTTCTCAAAGTGCTTTATTCGCAAGATGTCCTGGCGGAAATGTTTTCATTTGTGTGGTGCCCAAACGCTGTTTGTAGCATGAATACATGTGGGTCAGATTTTCAGAAAATGTACAATTGGCAGCTCTGCACATTTAGGAAATTCTCCTAAATTAGGCTGAAAAATGATAAATACTGGGTATATCTGAGTATATTTGGTATCGCGTTGATTTAAAGTATCAGTTCTGTTATGTTAAACTGCATTTTGAAGCTCACTTTTGTCTTAAATGTGGGCTATTTGAGAGGATTGGTGAAGGTGAATTGTACATTTTCTGACGATCTGACCCATGTACTAAATACCAAGACGTGTATTAACTATATCCGTGCATGATTAAGGTTATCTCATAGAGAAATATTGCGATCTTTTTTTTTTCAAAAATAAAAATATCAAGCATAAAATATAGAAATACTTACTAGCTGTCGCTCGATAAAGCAATGATGCATGTTAGCCGTCAGGATATTACCTCTCTAAAACTTTATATTTCAAAAGCAATTTCTGGATTGCAATCAATAATAAAGTTGCTAAATATTTTAATGTTTTTTTAACATTTCTTTATTCAGGAGAACAATAGTGGCAGGTGCCAACGTATTTATTTTTGTCCTCCGCAATATCCATAATGCGATTTACATTAACTCAAAATATTAAGCTCAAACTCAAAATATTATACTGAACGTGAAAAAGTGCAGCCTGATAAGGGACTCGAACCCTTGACCCTCTGATTAAAAGTCAGATGCTCTACCGACTGAGCTAACCGGACACTCTGGCTTTGGGAATCAGGACTCAGTTTATATAAATCAAATTAGCTAGTGTGGCTAAAACTGAACGGGAAAAAAGTGCAGCCTGATAAGGGACTCGAACCCTTGACCCTCTGATTAAAAGTCAGATGCTCTACCGACTGAGCTAACCGGGCGCTCTGCCTGTTAGACACTTACATTAAAGACATAACCTTACGCTGGATGTCATGTAATTCCAAATCAGAAATCAAATCCGTATAAATTGATGGGGTAATGACATAAGTTGGTGGTGATAATTATAAGAGAATACATATATAAACACAACAATGGGTATGTAACTATGTAAATGCGGTAACGTTGGCAAACCTTGACTACAAGAGTGCACATTTTAGCACTTTAGAGGCATCCCTTGAATGTATCAACTATCCTTGATAAAGGGCAAATGAGCCCGAAACTTCCAACCCCAATAAACTCAAACCAAATACTTACAAAACCCCTCCTGTCCCCTCCGTTTTGGGGTTAAACCCCATCACTTAAGAATACATATAAAAGGTGCAAACGAAAGGAAACATATGGAGTATAGTGATAGCTATATATTAACCATATACTGATATTTAATGGACAGTCAAGTCCTTACCTAGAATTAGTACAAATGATATACTACTAGAATTGTGATGTGTTTCAGGAAAATGAGTCATAAGTCGCAAAATTAATATTTTTCAAAGTGTTTTTTTCACAAGATCACATTATTGGAATGTTCTGATTTTTGGAGAGTTCATCACTTATAGGTATGTCAATTGATGTCTCAAATTTCAGGACAATCTATGCAATATATTCTTTCGTTTTAAAGGTCCTCATATGGACTACATTTAGTTATTTTACTGTTTATTAACCCCCAGAAATATTGGAAACTTTTTTTTCCAAAACGAAAATATCAAACTTAAAATCTAGAAATACTTATTAGATTATTAGACTGTTTACTATCATTGGAATCGGCTTGATCTCATCTTTTCAAATATAATGATATCTCAAAATCTATTTTTTGCGACTTATGACTCATTTTCCTGAAACACATCACAGATATACTATATAATGTCACCAGAAACGCATGGGATTTGGTACATATATTTATAAATACAACTAACAGCGCTAAATAGTCCCCAAATACAAGATTCTTCAGGACAAGGAGGTAGAAAAAGAATTTTAAAAAATATCATTATTTGTCGGCAATTTGACAATTTGATAATAAAACACTCAATAAATTACACAATCCCCAAAATATGCAGGCACTCAAATAGGCTATTTGAGAGGGCAGCAATTTATATATTAAAATCGTGACCAATACATTTTCCATACTGTAAAGGTAATATGATACAGGTTAACATATATATATGTGGCATGTTTCAGGAAAAGGAGTCACAAGTCGCACAATTTATATTTTGTCAAAGTGTTTTATTCACAAGATATCTTTGTCGAAATACTTTCATTTTTGGGGTGCTTAACGCTGTATGTAGCATGAATACATGTACCAAAGTTCAAGACTGTGTATTAAATATATCTATGCATATAAGGTCATCTTATACATAGTATTCACTGACGTCACGGCGTTAGCCGCGGCTTGCCATAATGTGGGTCAACTTTAGCTGGACATGAGTGCTCCAAGACTCAAAAATGCAGTTTTCACCTCCGAAAGTTTTAGAGAATGTTATATACAGTATGCTGATAGGTTATATGGTCATTTTTTAGTGTGTCATGATGGGATAATGAGTATAATTGCCATTAGCAAACATTTGAAATGGGAAATCCTGTCGATCTACTGTCTCCCGCTATCTATGCTGCCACACAGTATGGCTGCCAGTGAGGATAGCCGCTGACTGGGGTGACGTCATGCGAATACTATGTATAGCATATGTTTAGCTACTTTACCAATGTCCACCCAGAAATATTGCAAACTTGTTTGTCAAAAATAAAAATATTAAACTTAAATATAGAAATACCTATTAAATGTCTTACTGTTTACTATCATTGGAATCGGCCTGATATCTACTTTTCAAATTATGATGATATCTCAAAATCCATTTCTTGTGCATTGTGACTCATTTTCCTGAAACACATCACATATAGGAAATTACTTCTCATATTAAGAAAACCACTTTACACAATTTTTCCAAAAGGTATTTCTAAACCATAAAAGCTGCAGTTGATATGATGAGGCAAAGAACCCAAGTTTTCATAAATGTAAGTGATTTATATACAGAGTGGTGAAAAAATAGGTTTTAATTTACAAATGTATTGGACTAAAGATTCTGATCTCAAAATCCATATTTGAGATGTGTTTCAGGAAAATGAGTCATAAGTCGCAAAAATTATATTTTTCAAAGTGTTTATTTTACAAGATTGCTTTCTTGGAATTTTCTGATTTTTGGAGTGTTTATCACTTATTGTTGTATCAATCGATGTATCAAATTTCAGGACATTATACATAATATATCGTTTCGTTTTAAAGGTCCACATATGGAGTATATTCAGTTACTTAACTGGTTATTGCCTCCCAGAAATATTACACATTTTTTTTTTTCAAAAATAGAAATATCAAACTTAAAATCTAGAAATACTTATTAGATTATTAGACTGTTTACTATCATTGGAATCGGCTTGATCTCATCTTTTCAAATGTGGTGATAACTCAAAATCCATATTTTGCGACTTATGACTTATTTTCCTAAAACGGATCACATTTTTGCGACATAGGATTAATTTTCCTTTCTATCCGTGAGAGTTTAGTACAAAAAATAAACGTTTAAAGAATCTTAAAATCATTAAATACAGTATACGGGATATAGATGGGTTTATAGATAATTGAACTCACATAATAGGGGATTTGCATAGCCGCCATTTTGAATCTAAATTGGAATTATTTGACTAATGGTATGGTATACCATCTATAGAAAACATGCCATGTTCAACATGGGATAGTTATCAATGTTCTAATGTCAATATCCATGTGTTATGTACATGTTTCCATTCAACAAGTCTCCATCTTTCCCATCATGCATTTGGTTTTCATAACACACTTATACAAACTCTGATATTTGTGAAAATATTCTTGCAATTATTGATAAAAAAAAGTTGCCAAATATTTGTATGTCAAATTTCAATAGAATCTATCCCATGATGCACTGTAACAGACATGCGCAGTGAAACATGCAAATCCCCTATTGAACATTATTTCAAAGAAGGGGAAAGTCATTGGTTTGTTGATTTTTTGTTTGTAATGTTTCGATCTGTACATTTGGAGACCACAAGTAGCACAGAAATAGTTTATAGATTGCAGATCTATAATTATGACTAATTAAATGTTATTATCGGTTTTCCATAGTTCAGATACTGTCATACATTCTATTTTATCAACTGAAAAGATTCAAGTTGCTTAATGTCTACTAGATCTTTCAACATGAAAGACTTAAAAGTCACACTCTTAGTTAACATCGGTCGCAAACTAAAGACTTCCTACTTTTTGGTCCGTTCTTTTTCAAAACATTTAAAAAGTGTTCTCTCAGGCGATTCATCTTCAAAGTCTAGTATAAACATTATAACATCAGGAGAAAACGGATTAATTCAGTCCTATAAGTCATAATATGAGTAAATGTGATAAGATTTCTTTTGTAGGAATAGCGAATAGGAATAGTAAATGTCGAATGTAGACTATACTTGAGACAAAAATAATTCGTGTACATGGGTCAGATTTTCAGAAAATGTACAACTGGCAGCTGTACAGATTTAGTAAATTCTGCTAAATAAGGCTGCAATTTGGTCAGTACGAGGTAAATTCGAGTATATTCGGCATTGCATTGATTCTAGCAATCTGTTTGGTTAGGTTGAACTGTATTTTGAACTTTATTTTCGTCTGAAATTTGGGTTATTTCAGAGAATTGGTAAAAGTAGATTGTACATTTTCTGAAAATCTGACCCACATGTATTTCTTTCTCCAAAAGAAACGAGCAGACGACTTTTGACTTGTGGAGCGCCGCCATATTGGGTTGCCATAGAGACAGGGTGTATACACACGACACACAAACACAAACACATACACAAAACATAGCCAGAAGTGGCGATGGACAAAATGAGGAAACTTTATACCAAAAGATGGCAAATAAAGTTAGTAGATAGACTGTTGAATTTGTGAGAGGGTGGGGAGCTGTTGTTGAGAAGGGACGGTGGGTGGGGGTGCGGGGGGTACTTGGGGGGGGGGGGGGGCTTAAAAGGGCATTATACGTTAACAGGAATCAAACAAGTTCTGAAGATCTCGTTTTCTCTCGGCAGATTCGACTTTAAATTCTTGTATGAATATAAAACAGCGGCAATGTATAAAATGATGGGTAAATTTGGTAAGAATTGTTTTGTCATAATAATATTATTAGAGAATGCAGCTAGAATAGTTATTCGGAGGGAGGAGGGGGGGGGGGCTGTTGTTGGTGGTGGGGGGGGGGGCGGTAAAATCTTGGTTGAGCTGAATTCGTGGATTTAGGCCTATGTAAAACATTAGTTATTTCTATTCAGTGACGACTAGAATAGTTTGCACCTACAATCGGCTCTAACTTGATCAGTATATATTTATTCACTTTTGCCTCTTTTTTTATTTTACGCTACTTACTAATTTTAATTCTTCTCTTTTCCTTTTACCCCCCTTCCTTCCCTTCAATTTGCCCCATTCTATCTTTTCCTCTCTCTTGCTTTTACCCCCCTCATCCCTCAATTCAACCCCTCTACCTCACCCTACCACCTCAACCCCTTCCTATAGAGCCATGCTTTTACCCCCTTTTCCCTTCAATTCACCCCTCTCGACGAACCCAATTCCCTATACATCACCCCACCACCCAGCCCCTTCCTATAGAGTCAGAGGGACTTACTTTTACCCTGCTTTCACCCCCCCCCCTAATTCCCCCCTCTACCTCATTGGATCCCTCATAGTCCTTTACCTCACCCCTCACCACCTATAGAGTCAGAGGTACTCTTACTTTCACCCCTTTTCCCCTCAATACACACCCTCTACCTCACCCTACCGCCCCAACCACCCTCTGATACAGAAAGTGGGGGGATTCTGTATGCATTTCCTCAATTTTCATCACTTTTTTTCAATTTGTCCCTTTTCCTCAATTTTCTCCCCTCTCTAACCCCTACTACCCCATCGCCTTTAAGAGATTAAGGGAGAATTCGTACAATTTTCCCTCAAATTGCCTACTCTTCTCCTCTCTCTTACTTTTACCATCCTATTTTACCATCCTATTTCACCCCCTTCTACCTCACCCCACCGCCTCCTTCCTAAAGAGTCAGAGGGACTTGCTATTATCCCCCTTTTCCTTCAATTCACCCCCCTCTACCTCACCTCACCACCCCACCCCCTCTGATACAGGAATGGTTCGCCAATTTTCACCACTTCATCTCCAATTTGCCCCTTGTATCTGCTTAGTTTCACGTTTACCCCTCTTTCCCCTCAATTCACCTCCCCCTACCCCCCCTCACCACCCACCCCCTCTACCTTCTCCATCCCCCACCCCCTCTACATCCCCCACCACCCCTACCCTCCTATTTCCCCTCAAGTCAAGCCCCTCTACCCCAACACCCAACCCCTCCTATTTCCCCTCAATTCACCCCCCTCTACCCCACCACCCCACCCCTCATATTTCCCCTCAATTCACCCCCCTCTACCCTCACCACCCAACCCCTCCTATTTCCCCTCAATTCACCCCCTTCTACCTCACCACCCAACCCCTCATCTTTCCCCTCAATCACCCCCTCTACCTCACCACCCAACCCCTCATCTTTCCCCTCAATTCACCCCCTCTACCTCACCACCCAACCCCTCATCTTTCCCCTCAATTCACCCCCTCTACCTCACCACCCAACCCCTCATCTTTCCCCTCAATTCACCCCCTCTACCTCACCACCCCACCCCTCCTATCTCCCCTCAATTCACCCCCTCTACCTCACCACCCAACCCCTCATATTTCCCCTCAATTCACCCCCTTCTACCTCACCACCCCACCCCTCCTATCTCCCCTCAATTCACCCCCTCTACCACTCTTCCACCCAACCCCTCATCTTTCCCCTCAATTCACCCCCTCTACCTCACCACCCAACCCCTCCTATTTCCCCTCAATTCACCCCCCTCTACCCCCACCACCCTTACCCTCCTATTTCCCCTCAATTCACCCCCCTCTACCTCACCACCCAACCCCTCATATTTCCCCTCAATTCACCCCCTCTACCTCACCACCCAACCCCTCCTATCTCCCCCCAATTCACCCCCTCTACCTCACCACCCAACCCCTCCTATTTCCCCTCAATTCACCCCCTCTACCTCACCACCCAACCCCTCCTATTTCCCCTCAATTCACCCCCTCTATCTCACCACCCAACCCCTCCTATCTCCCCCAATTCACCCCCTCTACCTCACCACCCAACCCCTCCTATTTCCCCTCAATTCACCCCCTCTACCTCACCACCCAACCCCTCATCTTTCCCCTCAATTCACCCCCTCTACCTCACCACCCAACCCCTCATCTTTCCCCTCAATTCACCCCCTCTACCTCACCACCCAACCCCTCATCTTTCCCCTCAATTCACCCCCTCTACCTCACCACCCAACCCCTCATCTTTCCCCTCAATTCACCCCCTCTACCTCACCACCCCACCCCTCCTATCACCTCTCAATTCACCCCCTCTACCTCACCACCCAACCCCTATTTCCCCTCAATTCACCCGCTCTACCTCAGCCCAGCACTCCATCCCCCTCAATTCACCCCCTCTACCTCACCCCATCACCCCATCCCCCTCAATTCACCCCCTCTACCACTCCCCCCTCAATTCACTCCCTCTACCACTCCCCCTTCCCCCCTCACCCCCAATTCACCCCCTCTACCACTCCCCCTTCCCCCCTCACCCCCAATTCACCCCCTCTACCACTCCCCCTTCCCCCCTCACCCCCAATTCACCCCCTCTACCACTCCCCCTCCCCCCTCCCCCCAATTCACCCCCCTACCTCCCCCTCCCCCCCTCCCCCCAATTCACCCCCTCTACCACTCCCCCTTCCCCCCCTCACCCCCAATTCACCCCCTCTACCACTCCCCCTTCCCCCCTCCCTCCCAATTCACCCCCCTCTACCACTCCCCTTCCCCCTTCCCCCCAATTCACCCCCTCTACCACTCCCCTTCCCCCTTCCCCCCAATTCACCCCCTCTACCACTCCCCTTCCCCCCTCCCCCCAATTCACCCCCTCTACCCCCCCCACTCCCCCCCCTCCCCACCCCCCACCCCCCTCCCCACCCCTACCTACAGACCAAGACCCAGTAGGTAGTAACTGTGTTGGTGGTGGCCATGTTTACCCCAAACAACTCCTCTTCACCCGCCCCGGCTCCGGTTTCCCTCTCCGTCTCTCTCTATTGACTCTGCACTAAAACCAGAGTCTCACTCGATGCACTTCTGTGCTCCGATATGCTAGCTTACTGCTTAGTGTTACACTAACTTTACATTTTACTGCAGCTATCAAAAGAGAAGGGAAAAAGAACTAGTGTTAATAGTCGTAATATTCTTGCTAATGTGGCACTAGCTTGATATATTTCATGTTTTACTGGAAAATGAGTGTCATGCTGCAAAATTGGTATTTTTGTGTGTGTTTTATTCATAAGGTTTTCTTTAAGGAATGTTTTCATTCTTGGGGTATCAAGCGCTTTTGGTTTTGTGAATGAATACATGTACCAAGCGTCCAAGATTGTGTATTAAATATATGGGTCAGTTTTTCAGAAAATGTACAATTAAACTTCACCAATCTTCTCAAATAACCCAAATTTCATAGGAAAATAATGTTCAAAATACAGTTCAACCTAACCAAACAGATTGCCAGAATCAATGCAATGCCAAATATACTCGAATTCACCTAGTATTGACCATTTTTCAGCCTAATTTAGCAGAATTTACTAAATGTGTAGAGCTGGCAATTGTACATTTTCTGAAAATCTGACCCATATTCTTGATTTTCTAAGGTCATCCTATGGAGTATATTTAGCTACTTTACTATTTTACTTTTTTTCCAAACTAAATATATCAAACTTGAAATATAGAAATACATGTACTTATAAATTATTCTACATTTTTTTCAAACATAAACAAAATCAAATATAAGATATAGAAATAGCTTTTAAATTTCCTAAATGTTAACATCATTGGAATCCAAAATTTTGCCACTTATGACGGTTTATTTCAATTTTTTTTTTTTTTTTTAGACGTATTTTATTCAGGTTGGTAATCAGGCAATGGCCTTTGCTTAATGTGAATCGGGTTGGACCCGCTATACCTTCACACCCTGATTTCTTGGCGTTACATTTGGTATACATAGAGAGTGTGAGGTCGGAAATAAACATTTTAGTAAATCAGATTTAATCGAGGGTCAAAAGAGAGTATGATGAGATGAGATGGGGAGGATTAAGGTGTGAAAAAATAGATAAAAAGAAGAAAAGAATGGGGGGGGGGGGGGGTTTAGAGGGAGGGCAGTGATAGGGGAGTGGGGTAAAGGGGGCGGGTAAGGGGGGAGGGATGGTCAGACATTATTGTACAAAGTATGTGTAGATTACATTCATTATTGTTAACAAGAAGTGGTTATAGTTTAATCACGAAGTGGTCGTAGTGAGTTGGGTATTAATATAACGTTGTTCAACAAGTCAGTTTTCATTCTAGTTTTAAATGCTAAAGTTGTAGGTAATAGTTTGTAAATGTGATGGAGGTTATTCCACCATTGTATCCCATCATAGCAGAGTGACTTTTGGTACAGGGCAGACATAGGTCTTTTTAATTCGAAATTTAAGTTACGGTATTCTCTAAAATCATAATTTTCATCCAGATGGCGCAACTCTAGCCAAGGCACCCTACAGAAATGTAGTTGTTTATGTAGAAACTTCATGATATTGAAATAAATTCTCGCCCCTACTGACATAGTATTAGTATCAACATGTAAAGCCAGACTATTACTCCATCTTGGTCTTTTTAGGGCAAAGCGGAGGGCTTTATTTTGTAGGACCTGCAACCTAATTAATGTTCCTTGGCCTGCATTTAGATAACAAATATTCCCATAATCAAGATGGCTCAGTACCATAGTTTTTATGAGTAGGATTCTGGTTTGTATGTCTAGAGCATGTCTATTAATGTATATGTTATATAATCGAACATTTGCTTTATTAATAATATTATTGGCCATATCTTGAAACTTAAGTTTGGAATCCAGTTTAACCCCTAGGTAGGTGAAAGAGTCTACCCAGTCGAGTTGAGTTCCAGAAATTGATATTTTAACAAGCGGAGGTGGTATTGTTCCTCGGGTATTCGGTCTTATGCACATAGTTTTTGTCTTAGGCAGACTGAGTGCTAATTTATTATTAACACTCCACATGGCGATCAAGTCAGTATCATTCTGACATTTGGTCAGTAGTAAACCTTCAATATGTGCATCATTAATGAGGACGATGTCGTCCGCGAATAATAACATTCTACCCTGTAAGTTTAATTCTGCAATATCATTTACAAAAATATTAAATAAGATTGGTCCCAAGATGGAACCCTGCGGTACGCCGTGTTTAATAGGCAAGTATCCTGATTGTACATTATTAACTTTAACCTTTTGCATCCGATCTGTAAGGTAATTTCCTATCCATGATAGAATCCATTTAGGGAAACCGTAGATTTTCAGTTTTTTAAGCAGCAGACTATGGTCTAGAGAATCAAAGGCTTTTTGATAATCGAAAAAGACAAGTGCACTCAGTTTACCTTGGTTCATGTTATTCATTAGTTTATAGATTAGGAGGTTAATAGTCTCGATTGTGGATGAGTTTTTGCGGAATCCACCTTGAGTTGGGGTTAGAATATTATGTGTATCGAGGAAGGACTGTAGCTGGGCATTGACATGTTTCTCCAGTAATTCAATGGCTATGTGAGTAATCGAGATAGGTCTCAGATTGTTTACAAGTGATGAGTTTCCCTTCTTAGGGATTGGGACTACAGTTGCCCTTTTCCATATTTTTGGGATTATACCTAGGCTAATAGATTTATTCATCAGGTGTGTCATTTGGGTTTTAAAGATTTTAAATAGACATATATAGACTTTCATGGGGATTTCGTCGCAGCCAGACGATTTCGATTGGTCCACCTCTGATAATAGTTTTAGGAATTGATCTTCACTGAGTATCTCGTATTGGGTATTTGGGTCACCATGTCTGTTGAATTGGTTGATAATGTTATTTCCTTGTTGGACTGAGTTGGAAATATTGGTCCCTATATTTGCGAAATAGTGATTGATAATTGAGGGGATTTTGCTGGCTTTGGCCATGACCTGCGTTTCAGGGTCTAAAAGTTTAATTAATTTAGATTGCTTGTTTTTGAAGGGTAGATAGTCATTAAGTAATTGCCAGAACTTTTTGTAGTCGTATTTGTGTCTTGCTAGCTGTTCTTTAATATATGTACTTTTAGCCGTGTCTACACGTATATTAGTCAAATTTCTGTAATATACAGCTCGTTGGCGAAATTCAATGCGTTGTGTACGTCTATACTTTCTGAAATATTTATCTCTGTTATGAGCTAACTGTAATAATTCACCATTGAACCAAGGTGGTTTTATCTTTTTGCTCTTGAAAGATTTCTTAGGGCAAACCTTGTTAGTAATATTCAACATTCTTTCAAATATGATTTTCCAAGCAGAGTCTAGGTCATTCAAGTTCGTAAAGTCTTCCCAGTCGGTATATTTATTTGCTTCAAGGTCTATGTTCTCCTGGCTAAGGCCAGTCATAGAACGCGTATAAAAATTACATTTCTGGTGTTTTTCTCTGGTTTTCTTTTTAATATAGTATATAATGTAGTGGTCGCTCAAATTATATTCTATCACTCCACTTGAATTTACATGGGCAACATTAGTAAATATATTGTCAATAGTTGAGTATTGGCCATTTAAACCTAATCTGGTTGGGAGACTTATAAGTGAAATCAGAAATTTGTCTTCTATTAACGATAATAGGTCATTCCTTGTGTTAACATTCAAATTATTTACTTGTGCCGTGTTTACATTAATGTCACCCATGATTGTAAGCTCGGCGTATGGGTATTTTTCCTTGACAGAGTCTATTATTAAACCAAATTCTTCCAAGAAGTCCCTAATACTAGAAGATGGGGCGCGGTATAAATTTATGAGGACTAGGTTTTTAGTATGTGGATATTTGATAAAAATAATCTGTGCCTCCATGGTATTGTTAGACTGGGATAAAATATTATCTATTTCATATTCTAGTTCGTTTTTGATGAAGGCACATACGCCTCCACCCATACTTCTAATTCTATCAAGGCGCTCTAGGTTATACCCATCCAATATTAAATTATTGTCAGATATCTTTGGGTTGAGCCATGTTTCACAGAACAATATAGCATCAGCAGTTATATCATTTAAATCTAGTTTTAATTGATTCCATTTCGACAATATCGATCGTATATTTAGACATAAATATTTAGCACCTTTTATAAGACTTAGATCCTTGATATTATTTAATTTGTTACACGGTTTAGTCATTGTATAAGGTTTGTGACATTGCATCTGAGGAGATGATCTTTACACATATATAATATATAAAAAGTTTGGCATTGGCCAATTGAATAGAACACAATTTAGGTGGATTTTCAACAAGGGATGGGGTTAACATCAATCCATCATAACAAGTAACTTTTACGTTATAACAATGGGTATAGAAAGGTACATCAAATGCCATAAGATAGTCTGGAGTCAGTTCAGAATTTAGTCCCACAAAACTGGTAACTCTCATTGGAATGCAAGTGGTAATATCACGCTCAACAGAACAGAACATAACATAAGCTATTAATATTATCACAAATACGTTCACGATCTCAGCACTAAGGTCTGTAGTAAGATTACTCATTTAGTAAATCGTGGCAGCGAACTAACTGACGACCCCAGTCTGCAACGATAAATTCTCTTGGGTGTAGCCCGTCCGTGAGGTAATGGTAGTTGTATTGCGTGGATCCGTAACGCCTACGATGGATCTTGCTTAGTAGGGTCGGCGTGTAAAGGTTATTACCGGTATTCTTCATACGGATGTAATAATTTACATCATGCAATACGGTGTTGAGTGTGGACTGGAGTGGATGAATGCCATAAACTCCATTATATCGGTTGATATTCATTCCTGGGATGGGACAGAAAACAGGAGTAATCTGGGGGTAGTCTCGTTCGAAGTTGTCGGCGACAGTTTCAAGCTTTTGTATCACATGGTTTTCTACCGCATACCTATCTGGGAACCGCAGGTTGCAAATACCATGCTGCTTATAGGTTAGGTCGCAAATGCCGGCGAACATAATACAGAACCTAGGGGTATAGTGGTCTAGGACTGGCTTTACAGCGTTGTAAAGTTCAAGCAGGCCTTTGCCTTTATGCGGGGATAAACGAATTTGGTCAGAGTCAATGTATGGTGCTAGTCTGACTCCACGTGAGTCAGTGGCTATAATGGTAAACACGTTGGTCGGGTCGTCCACCGGTGGAGCCATGCTGCTTGTCAGGAGGTACAGTTCGTAGTATGAGAAAGTCACTTTACCTCGGTTTATCCTATTTCCTTCTACTATGTCTGCCTCTACGGCCTCCTTTACCTCTGGAGTCAGATGGTAATTCAATATTATGCTGGTGGTCAGAGAAGTCAGAGTTCGGAGAGGAAGGTTCCGTCGAGGGGCTTCTTGTCTTGCTAGCCGGCTGTTGTTTACTACCTGACCCAGAGGGAGGTGATCGCTTGGCTGTTGAATCAGTCTTGGGCGGCGGAGTAGAGGGGGAGGTTGGCTGTTCCCGGCTGTTTTCGCGCTCGTTAGTGCGCTTGTCCTTGTTATCCGCTTTGGAAGGCTTGTATGGGGGCGGCTTCATTTCAACTGATATGGGTTTGTCAGCTGGCTTTGGTGCAGTTTTAAGGGGAGGAGTGGTAAGTTTCTGGGGCGATGGTTTATCCCGTAGTAAAGCAGCTTCTGTTTCCATTAGGATTTGCTCGGCCTGTTTAATGGAGTGATCTGTACTCGCTTGGTCAGAATGAAACGAGAGGTCAGAAGTGCTTGATACATTATCTTCCTCTATAATTGACTTTGTGTCATGGTTTGAGGCGGCAGCTGTTTTAGTCCTGCCATCAGCCTGAGTTCCATCTTCTACGATTACTATGGGTTTGATCACCAATTTTTGGGCGGGTGGATGTTCAGGTGGGTGAGTAGGAGGGGTGGGCTGTTGTACTGGTTCTCCCATAGCTGTGTCATTCCTCTCTTGCCTGCCTGGATTACCTTGATTATCTCGCAAATCTTGTGTGAGATCTTGATCGTCATTATTATTCTGCGGGTCAGCAGGGATATTCTGTAGTTGGGCTCCAGGGTTAGGGTTAGGAACGGTACCCACTTGGTTTAGTGGTTTCCCTCCCTCTTCTTCTTGGCCATAAGCAATGTCCTCTTCTTCGTCCTCCCCTTCCAGCTGGGGCATTTCTGTCTCAGCATTGGCCACGGCCAAATCAAAATCGATGGGTTCGTTTTCTTGGTCTTCTTCACCCCAGTTTTGTTGGTCGGCGTTTCTTTTGGGTATGGCTTCTTCTCGACGGATTTGCTCTCGTATTCCCATTAAGATACTACCATGTTGGTTGAGGCCCGGCCATTTTGTTTCCTTATCCTTCAGGGATTTGGAATGTATGGGTATCCCTATTCCCCACCAGCGATCGTAAGAGCACTCTGCCAATTGTGACTCTCCTGTATTCAGCAGCGCCCTCCTTGCCTTCTTATCTTGTGCGAATTTACTAGTTAAAATATCCCTCATAAAGGTATATTTCACTAAGTCCCATTTAGTATTCGGGCCACACTTGTCTCCTAATTTCTTAGCTTCACGTGGACAGATTACCTTGACCAGAGCTCTAGCAATTATTGGATTCTTTGTACTTTTAGCGCGCTTATGCTGATAAGCTTGCTCAGCTGTGAAATAGTTTTCACCATCATACCTGAATAGAGATCTTCCAAAATTGGACAAGGGAGAATGCTCTCCCTGGTATCCTATGGCGCCAGAGATAGGTTTTGTTTTAAACTGACTTATTTGGAGGCGGTCTGGCAGGGAATTCAATTGATCGTGGGAGAAGAGTGTGTCGCCTACCTTAATTTTTCCCTTGGCCAAGGCCACATCCACATCAGGCGCGGCCTTCCTAGAATTAGCCAGTATTAATCTCATGTCAGAATAATTACGTGCCATTTTGTCCGGTAGGTCAGGGTTGATGTAGCACCGCTCATATCCTGGTATCTGTTTCATCCTGGCTTTGTTGCGAAATATTATGTTCCTCATCTCCTCGTCAATGAGAACTAACCATGGTTTTTTGCCCATTGCTGTGTCTAACTAATTTTACTAATAAACCATTATAAACCATGCTTAGACCTATACATAGATTCCACTGACGTCATAGGCGTCGCCATTTTAGGGGGCTACCCTGGGCAAACGTTAGATGTCCAAGACTCAAAAATACTGTTTTCCGGCCGTTTTAACCATTACCAGTTTTAATGAACCCATGATAACCCTTGTTGATATGATAGGTAATCTTTCTTTAGTAAATTATTGCTAAAGTATCCAACATTGTGGGGTTTATCAGTTTTGTTTTTATAAACACGCTATAGACGCAAGGGTAGCGTTGGCCCCTGTCATGGCGGCCACTGCGATTCCCCAGCCAGTTGTGTGACGTCATGCGAAATCTATGTATAGATGCGCTTAATGATATGTGATGTGTTTCAGGAAAATGAGTCATAAGTCGCAAAATTGATATTTTTCAAAGCGTTTTTTTTCACAAGATCACATTATTGCAATGTTCTGATTCTTGGAGAATGTGTCACTTATAGTTATCTCAATCGATGTATCAAATTTCAGGACAATCTATGTAATTTATCCTTTCATTTTAAAGGTGCTCATATGGACTGCATTTAGGTACTTTACTGTTTATTGACCCCCAGAAATATTGGATTTTTTTTTTTCAAAAACGAAAATATCTAACTTAAAATCTAGAAATACTTATTGGACTATTAGACTGTTTACTATCATTGGAATCGGCTTGATCACATCTTTTCAGATATAATGGTATCTCAAAATCTATTTTTCGCGACTTATGACCCATTTTCCTGAAACACATCACATATAAGAGTGTACATACATATGTGATTCGTATACAGGTCAGGAAACTGATTAACCAAGTAGGAGTCCAATCACTGACATACCATTCTGTACTTTCCTTCCTTACCTACTTTCCTTCAATAGCAGCTGGTAATGAACATTTAGGCAAGGAATTTCCAACAGACATTGCTAATCTATTTTGTTATCATTATCATTTTGTAATTAAACATTTGACCTCCAGTAAAAATGTCCTACACAAGCAGGGATACATAGCTTAGTAAGGACCATTTAAGTGAGAGTTTGTTATGCAACAGGGCCGCAATCATTACAAACAGGGCCAGGTGCGCCAGTCCCCCTGTATTGCAGCCACTTACATATCTGCCTATAGCCGTAACTAGATACCCTTGTAGAAGTGAAATCACTAATATATTATACAGCCCGGTGTAAGCAGTGGTATAGAATGATTGAAGCATTGAAACTCGATACTAAATCACATGAATCCTGTTAAATAGCTCAATCTAGTCTGTAAGAATGGAGTTATAATTTGGAAGGGCAGATGGTGGGACTATGGGTTCCGTTGGTAGTGTATATGTATAAGGGGGTTTGCATAGCCGCCATTTTGAATCTTGATTCGCATGGAATTATGGGACTAATGGTACTGTCCGAAATCTATAGAAAACGTGGCATGTTTAGCATGGAATATTTATCAATGCGCTAATATCAATATCCATGTGTTATACACGTTTCCATGACAAAAGTCTCCATCTTTCCCATCATGCATTTGGTTTTCATTTATGCAAATTCTGATGTTGGTGAAAATATTCTTGCAATTTTCGATACAAAATGTTGCCAAATGTTTGTATGTAACCAGAATCCATCCCATCATGCACTGTAATAGACCTATAGGGGATTTGCATGTCCGCCATCTTTAATCCCAATTTGTATGGAATTATGGGAGTTATATGTCAGTGTAAAAGCTATAGAAAACATCTTCAGCATATTTAAAAGTGATCTCATGCAAATAGCCATGTGTTATACATGTTCCCATGAAACAGTACTGCAAATTTCCCATCATGCATTTGGTTAACATAGATCATTTATACAAGCTCTGATATTGGTAAAAAAATTCTTGCAATTTTCAATAACAATTTTGCCAAATAGTTGTATGTCAGATTTCGTCAGAATCCATCCCAGGATGCACTGTAACAGATATGCGCAGTGGCACATGCAAATCCCTTATTAGGACACTAATGGTACAGTCTAAAATCTATACAAAACATGTCATGTTCGGCAAGGACTATTTATCAATGCTCTAATGTCGATATTCATGTGTTATACATGTTTCCATAACACAAGCCTCCAACTTTCCCATCATGCATTTGGTTAACATAGATCATTATATGGGTCAGATTTTCAGAAAATGTACAATTCACCTTCACTAATCCTCTCAAATAACCCACATTTAAGACAGAATGAGCTTCAAAATGCAGTTTAACATAGCAAAACTGATACTTTGAATCAATGCGATACCAAATATACTCAGATATACCCCAAATTTATCATTTTTTAGGAGAATTTAGGAGAAATTGCTAAATATATAGAGCTGCCAATTGTACATTTTCTGAAAATCTGACCCATATATATGATATTGGGGAAAACATTCTTACCTCGAGCCTCCAGGGAATATTGGAGAAAAAAATAAAAACAAAAAGTTAAAACGGCTTCTGTGATTCTTCATAAGAAAATAATCTAATCTCATTTCGAGTAGAGGTATTAGAAGTATCTCTAATAATTATTTTAATAGCTGCCCCTATGGCTCACCATATACACTTTCCTGCCATAGTGCCACTTGCCATAGTGGCTTCCCGCCTCAGTAGCTCCACCTCCAGGCGAAAATGTAAATCATTATCATTCTCTCTCATGGCTTCCAAATTCGACAGTACCTTGAGCGAGAAAGACCTTTTGTGTAATATTAAAGCAATTCCAAATCACCCAAGTGGATATATATGATGGGATAAGTATGTAATAACTTTATTTTCATAATAACTATGCAATTTCCGGAAAAAGGGACACAGAATGACATTAATCGATTCAAAACTTTCTGTGCTGACACAGGTGTTCCTAGTCTCCCTGTAAACATTAGGTTATTTGAGAAAGCGAAAGATATCAATATTAATGTCTCTCTTGTGATATGTGATGTGTTTCAGGAAAATATATAAATAATATGTCCTTTCGTTTTAAAGGTCCTCATATGGACTACATTTAGTTACTTTACTGTTTATTCACCCCAAGAAATATTGAAACCTTTTTTTTTCAAAAACGAAAATATCAAACTTAAAATCTGGAAATACTTATTAGATTATTAAACTGTTTACTATCATTGGAATCGGCTTGATCTCCTCTTTTCAAATATGGTGATATCTCAAAATCCATTTTTTGCGACTTATAACTCATTTTCCTGAAACACATCACAAATGTACAAAATTCTAGGACTTTATATTCAATGTTATTACCATTATGTGTTTACCATCATTGGAATCGCATTTATCTTGATATTACTGAATGGATGTGTGACTGTCAAGTGCTAGAATCCCTTTTATTCAGGAGTTACATTACATCAAGTATGCTATTATCAGAGAAATCCAGATTGACTGTATACACAAATTAGTCGATTACTAGAAAGACCAGCCTCATGAGGGACGTATCAGTTGTCACTAATTTATTTTTAATATGTGATGTGTTTTTCAAAGTGTTTTTTTCACAAGATCTCTTTATTGAAATGCTTTCATTTTTGGGGTGTCTAGTCCTTGTGGTTGTATGAATACATGTACCAAAATTCAAGACTGTTCATTAATTACATCAGTGCGTTACTCAGATCATTCTATTGAGTATATTTAGCTACTTAACTGGTAATTATCCACCTAAAAATATTGGAAACTTTTTTTTCAAAAATAAAAATATCTGACTAAAATGATGCAATTACGTATTAGATGTCCTTAATGTTTACATTCATTGGAATCCGATTGGTCTCATCTTTTCAAATATGATGGTATCTCAAAATCTATTTTTTGCGACTTATGACTCATTTTCCTGACACATATCACATATAGTCTAAAAAAACAGCTCCTAATGTGATTCATAAGCTGCAGATGCTGTCCTATATCTACAATTTATTCCACGATAAGATAGAAAAAGAAATACATATTTATATGATGAATGATTCAATGGGTATATGTGATCCGTTTTAGGAAAATAAGTCATAAGTCGCAAAAAATGGATTTTGAGATATCACCATATCAGAAAACAGTAGATCAAGCCGATTCCAATGATAGTAAACAGTATGATAAAATAATAAGTATTTCTAGATTTTAAGTTAGATATTTTCGTTTTTGAAAAAAAGGTTTCCAATATTTCTGGGGGTTAATAAACAGTAAAATAACTAAATGTAGTCCATATGAGGACCTTTAAAACGAAAGGATATATTGCATAGATTGTCCTGAAATTTGAGACATCGATTGACATACCTATAAGTGATAAACTCCCCAAAAATCAGAACATTCCAATAATGTGATCTTGTGAAAAAAACACTTTGAAAAATATCAATTTTGCGACTTATGACTCATTTTCTTGAAACACATCACATATACATACATAGAGCCACTGAATGTGACCTTTGACCTGGGGTCAGCGCCCAGCTGTGTAGCTTGACCTTAGGTCACTTCACCTCAAGTGGAATGAATTGATGAATTATAATGAACGAAAAACAAAAATTAAATCAGAAAAATAGCGGAAGGTGTAGGTATGAACAAATACAAGAGACATACCACAACCTAGACCAATATGCAAATCACCTTTCACAACAGAAACACATATTTCAGAGCTGGATACTGAGCTATTATGACAAAAAGGATGATATTAAATTTAATCATTGTTTGAACGATACAACTGAAGTTATATTACACAATATATTTCTGTTGTTTTGTTGTGTTGTTTTGTATACAAGAATGTGAAGTAGGATCAGCCGAGAGAAAACCAGTGCCACTGAGTGGTATTGAGCAAAATATTTCGGCGGTCACGGAAATATAAATGGGGACTTTTATGAAGCCCTGCAGCTCTGAGACAACAGGTCGGTAAAAAGAACAGAACAAAAAGAAAGAAAATATTTAGTTTTTGATTAATGTTAGCTGAAATTGCAGCTTTAGGATAATCTGTTATATGGGTCAGATCTTCAGAAAATGTACAATTGGCAGCTGTACACATTTTGTAAATTCTGCTAAATTAGGCTGAAAAATGAAGAATACCGGGTATATCTGAGTATATTTGGTATCGCATTGATTTAAAGTATCAGTTCTGTTATGTTAAACTGCATTTTGAATCTCATTTTTGGCTTATATGTGGGTTATTTGAGAGGATTGGTGAAGGCGAATTGTACATTTTCTGAAAATCTGACCCATATACCTGGCATGATTATGGAAAACTGTGGAATTCTACACTGGATCTTGTGGAATATGTCATTATGACGTCACCATAATAATGCAAATACAATTCCTTAGTATATGTGATGCGTTTCAGGAAAATGAGTCACTGAGATATCATCATATATTTCAAAAGATGGGATCAAGCCACTCCAATGATAGTAAACAGCAGGACATCTAATAAGTATTTCTATATTTTAACTTTGATATTTTTATTTTTGAAACAAATCTTTGCAGAATTTCTGGGTGGATATTTGAATAGATTTAACAAACTATCTTGGAATTTGGTAAATGTATTCAAGCTACGATAAGCGTTAAACACCCTGGAAATGAAAACATTCCCACAAGTACATCTTATGAATCAAACACTTTAAAAGATAACAATTGTCACTTTAGTTAATAGATCTTGAACCATCAAGAAATTCAAACAATTCTTAAAGCTGCATTCGCTACAAATATCATTATGTATCATTATATTTGAAAAGACGATATCAAGCTGATTCCAATCATAGTAAACAGTAGGACATCTAATAAGTACCTTTATTTTTTTTTGTATTAAGATTTCTATATATCAAATTAAAGCTAAGGAGCTAGGCTATCCATTCAATATATTTAATCATTGTTGTGCCCATGATTCATAAGCAAAATCAAAGAGTAAAATCGGACCCATATTGACTCATTTGTCAGAGGATATCTGGTTGCCATGGTTACCAGAACATTCTTAGAATAAATTCATGAGTATAGTTTGATTGCTCTTTAAGAATGCTTTGTTTTGATATACAACATGATAATAAAAACAGAATATTTCTTATTTTGTACCCAAAACATTCCATTTTTTTATTTGGTTGCCATGGCGACCAAGTTCCATATTTCCAAGATGTTGGAACCAGTCCAAATGAAAGAGGGTAAATTTCTGTATAGGAATCAATCCTCAAAACATATTACCCCTGCAAAAAATGGGGCTGATGTAACTATTAAAGCCAAATTCCTTATTAGAATGTTTCCATAGCAACCATGACCAAAGAAACAAAATTCCAGATTGGGTCTATAGCTAAAAATGATCAGCACATCAAAAAGTACCATTATGCCAAATTTCATGCTTTTATGAAAAAGTGCACAATTAGTCCTATATTTTGGGCTTATCTACTGGACTATATATGCATGAAGAAGATGTCATTGATATTGATAAAAAAAAGAAAAAAAAAAAAAAAAAAAAGAAGATGTCATTGATATGTTCCAATGGTCAATCACTAGTAAGATTAGTTAAATATAATACTCACGATGAAGGAAATTTGTGATGTGTTATGGAAAAAATAGTCACAATCTTGAGACACCATGCTATTTGAAAAGATGAGGTTAAGTGGATTCCAATGATAGTAATACACAGTAGGACATCTAATAAGTATTTCTTTATTTCATGTTGTATAGATTTTCCTACTTAAAAAGTTGGCAATATTTCTGGGTGGAGTAAAGTAGTAAATAAAGTACAGTAGCTAAATATGACCCGTTTTAGGAAAATGAGTCATAAGTCGCAAAATATGGATTTTGAGATATCATCATATTTCAAAAGAGGACATCAAGCCGATTCCAATGATAGTAAACACTAATAATCCCATAAGTATTTCTATATTTTAAGTTTGATATTTTTATTTTTGAAAAAAAAGGTTTGCAATGTTTCTGAATGGGTAATTACCAGTAAAGTAACTAAATATACTCCGCACAAAGGCCTTCAAAACGCAGGGATATATTCAATACAACGTCCCAAAATTTGTTACATATGATCATATGACTATAAGTACTAGGCCCTCTAAGAATCAGAACATTTCAATGAAGAGATTAAGTGAAAAAACCCTTTGAAAAATATCACATTTGCGACTTATTTTCCTGAAACACATCACAAATATGCTCTACAAGATGACCTTAGAAATGCATAGATATATTTAATACACTGTCCTGAGATTTGATACATGTAAATTCATGCTACAAGCAGCACTAAGCACACCAAAGATGACAACATTCTGACAAAGTGCTTCGAGAAACAAACATTTGAAAATATTCATTTTTCTATAACACATCACAAATGAAGCCCTCCCAGGTCTTCCAGAACCAATAGAGAGAATAGAAACTCCATATATGGGTCAGATTTTCAGAAAATGTACAATTCACCTTCACCAATCCTCTCAAATAACCCACATTTAAGACAGAAATCAGCTTCAAAATGCAGTTTAACATAATGGAACTGATACATCAAATCAATGCGATGCCAAATATACTCAGACATACCTGGTATTCTTCATTTTTCAGCCTAATATTACACAATTTCTTTAATGTGTAGAGCTGTCAATTGTACATTTTCAGAAAATCTTACCCATATATATATATAGATAGGAGATATATAACTGCGCATTGTAAGCTATAAAGACAAGGTTTGTCCTAAGTCGTAGAGACCTGGTCCGAATAAACATGTTTAAAGTGAAGTATTTATTCATCATTTACTCCTCACCTCTATCTATAGTCCACACAACACACATTCCCTTACGGACCTCCATTCACTAAATACCTCAATCTGAAAGATTGACTCGCCCAGTCTCTCCGCTCCCTCTTCTCTCTCTTCTCCCTACTTCTCGCTTTCTCTCACGCACACTCTATCTCCCCTCTTCTGTTTAATCCTATCAGAATGAGACAGGGTACAAGTTAGTTGTCACGTGGATGCCAAGTCGTGTGCCCGGGTACCAGGGTCACGGGTCATGCCGTCGCCCCCTCTGTCGGCGTCCTTTGAAGTCATAGATCAGCTGTGGAAGGCGGTGTCGGTCTCTTTGATGTCTCGTTTGCACATCTCGTGGGCTTGGGAACCAGTCTAACATCTTTTGCTCCTCTATGCGCATGCGTGCAGCTTTAGCCTGGTGCCCTGGTCTGCCAGGTAGCGCTTTGGATGGCCAGACGCTGCCAAGGTGACGTCACGAGTGCAGAATTATTTGGGTCAGATTTTCAGAAAATGTACAATTGGCAGCTCTACACATTGAGTAAATTCTGCTAAATAAGGCTGAAATTTGGCCGATACTAGGTAAATTCGAGTATATTTTTACATGGCATTGAGTCTAGCAATATGTTTGGTTAGGTTGAACTGTATTTTGAACTTTATTTTCGTCTGAAATTTAGGTTATTTAAGAAGATTGGTGAAGGTGAATTGTACATTTTCTGAAAATCTGACCCATAAGGGAATGTGCGAGATTTTTATCATCAGTGTGGTTGTGATTATTGTTGTTGGGTTTTGTTGTTGTTCTTAGATTCTTCCGATTTTCTGTCTTTATTCTTTATCCCTTGCTTGTGTTCCACGATATTTGTCCTTATTGGATTTCTTTCTATTCTTTCTATTCTTCCTTCCTCTTCCCATCTCCTTCTCCTCCTCCTTCTTCTTCTCCTCCTTCTCTTCCATCTCCTCCTCTTCCTTCTTTTTCTTTTCGTCTTCTTCATCTTCCTCTCTTCTTCTTCCTTCTTCTTCTTCCTTCTTCTTCTTCCTTCTCCTTCTTCTTCTTCTTCTTCTTCTTCTTCTTCCTTCTTCTTCTTCTTCTTCTTCTTCTTCCGCTTCGTCCTCTTCTGTTACTGATTATTTAATTTTTCCATTTTCCCTAGACCCTCTATTTATATCAAATATTAAACATCATGAGCCAAGCTTATAATTTGTACATTTAGGCTTAGTTTACACATTTTATTCAGCAGATACATTTTGTAAAGTACAATATTTTCAGTCGAAGTTGACAGAAGCAAAACGTTACAGAAAAAATAGATCGTAAATAGCATAATATGTTATACAATGGGTAAGATATTCAGAAAATGTACAATTGGCAGCTGTACACACTTAGTAAATTCTGCTAAATTAGGCTGCAATCTGGTCAATACTATGTAATTCCGAGTATATTCGGCATTGCATTGATTGTAGCAATCTGTTTGGCTAGGTTGAAGTGTATTTTGAACTTTATTTTCGTCCGAAATTTGGGTTATTTCAGAGGATTGGTGAAGATAAATTGTACATTTTCTGGCGACTTGACCCATAACATTGCACATCTAAGGCGCTGCGTCGGCTCAGTTACATGAGTGGCATGTTGATTTTGATTTAATCTTTTTTTTTTATTCAGAACTGCTGCATTATATCACATAAGGACGCTATTCTCAGCAGCTCTCATTGAGAAAACACACGAAAATAGTTTCAGCAATACGTTTATATTTAATTATAACTTAAATACACAGAGACAATTACAATATTATAGGATTATAGTTATTAGTAAGCACACCATGTATCTAATTTGTATTTAAAGATTTTTATTCAGCCATAGAACATTTTGTAACATGTACAATCTTTTCAGATCTTGCTGTCATGTTTGCAAATATCAGTTCAATAATACTAATCTTTATATGGGTCAGATTTTCAGAAAATGTACAATTGGCAGCTGTACACATTCAGTAAATGCTGATAAATTAGGCTGCAAAATGGTCAATACTAGGTGCATTTGAGTATATTCGGCATTGCATTGATTCTAGCAATCTGTTTGGTTAGGTTGAACTCTATTTTGAACTTTACTTTCATCTGAAATTTGGGTTATTTGAGAAGATTGGCGAAGTTGAATTGTACATTTTCTGAAAATCTGACCCATATAAGAGGCTCGCACTTAGGCAAATTAAAGAACATAATAAAGTCCATTCCCAGCGTTGTGTCTTATTCAAACATTCAAATGGGTGGACCCTTTTTATGTAGATCAATTTGTACTCAACGAGAAGGGTTGGAATACACGCAAGATATCAATCTATGTTTATGGTATAGATACGTGTTTTTCGGTGCTACACACAGGATTTGCTAGTTATTCAGTGGGGCCCATTCCATGATCCCTCCTTGTTCCATCTTCCGCCACTTTTCTTTTTTAGACCTGTTGGTAACTTTCTACCCATATGTGATGTGTTTCAGGAAAATGAGTCATAAGTCACAAAAAATGGATTTTGAGATATCACCATATTTGAAAAGAGGAGATCAAGCCGATTCCAATGATAGTAAACAGTATAATGAAATAATAAGTATTTCTAGATTTTAAGTTAGATATTTTCGTTTTTGAAAAAAAGGTTTCCAATATTTCTTATATAACTATGTGTAATAAACTCTCCAAAAATTAGATCATTCCAATAATGTGATCTTGTGAAGAAAACACTTTGAAAAATATCAATTTTGCGACTTACGACTCATTTTCCTGGAACACATCACATATTACCATTCATGCCTCAAATCGAACCCTATTATGATGCTGCTCTGGGTCCCTGTTGTGCAGCAACCATGTGAGATAGATAGACAGTGCTGAGGACTGAAGCAAGGAAAGAGAATGGGTGAGACAGGGAGAGAGAGAGAGAATGGGTGAGACAGGGAGAGAGAGAGAGTAGGAAGAGAATGGGTGAGACAGGGAGAGAGAGAGAGAATGGGTGAGACAGGGAGAGAGAGAGAGAATGGGTGAGACAGGGAGAGAGAGAGAGAATGGGTGAGACAGGGAGAGAGAGAGAGAATGGGTGAGACAGGGAGAGAGAGAGAGAATGGGTGAGACAGGGAGAGAGAGAGAGAATGGGTGAGACAGGGAGAGAGAGAGAGAATGGGTGAGACAGGGAGAGAGAGAGAGAATGGGTGAGACAGGGAGAGAGAGAGAGAATGGGTGAGACAGGGAGAGAGAGAGAGAATGGGTGAGACAGGGAGAGAGAGAGAGAATGGGTGAGACAGGGAGAGAGAGAGAGAATGGGTGAGACAGGGAGAGAGAGAGAGAATGGGTGAGACAGGGAGAGAGAGAGAGAATGGGTGAGACAGGGAGAGAGAGAGAGAATGGGTGAGACAGGGAGAGAGAGAGAGAATGGGTGAGACAGGGAGAGAGAGAGAGAATGGGTGAGACAGGGAGAGAGAGAGAGAATGGGTGAGACAGGGAGAGAGAGAGAGAATGGGTGAGACAGGGAGAGAGAGAGAGAATGGGTGAGACAGGGAGAGAGAGAGAGAATGGGTGAGACAGGGAGAGAGAGAGAGAGAGTTTGAAGAGGTCTGGACTGTGAGAAAGACAGGGATCAAGACAGAGAGACAAAGAGTGTTAGACAGGGAGACAAAGAGTGTTAGACAGGGAGGTAACATTATTAAGGCAAAGAGTGTTAGACAGGGAGGTAACATTATTAAGGCAAAGAGTGTTAGACAGGGAGGTAACATTATTAAGGTCTATTTTAGTGTGCCTGAGAATAACGTTGAATGTGATGTAATGCCATTTCCTGAATGAAAACTTTCTCTATCAATAGGGATAGACAAATAGGGATAGAGAACAGGGAGAGATAAAAAAAATGACAGAGAGAGGGACACCCTTGGCTTTTATTCCATGATTTTATGCTTAAAACATGATTTTTACGGAGAACAGGACTAGTTTTGATAGTAGTGACTTATGAGCCAACAATTAAAGGGTATCACACACAATAAATAGAGGTGATTTTTATTTTAATTTCTTCATCTACTCATATTTCCATTTATATATATGCGCATTCTATATGAGAGGTGCTATAAGTGGGGTGCTATAAAAATATTCATATAGGACGCGTCCTATATGAACTACTTCGTCACCAATTCGGCCACTTTTATGCACTTTTAATAGTTTTATGCACCAAGTTTTATGCCCATATAATAAATATAGAATGGAACTCGCCTGCAATAATCGAAAATTTATAGGACTTGATTCGTCCACATAAGCACTCTGCCTACGGCATCGTGCTTATGTGGACGAATCTCGTCCAATAAATTTTTGATTATTGCCGGCTCGTCCCATTCTCTCTATATGTATCTCCCGGTCTCAATTTGAGGTTGATGCAAATACAATGCTAAAAAATCCCAATTTATAGGAGCTAAAAGGCAACGCCCCCACGCTCTGGAGAATCATCCTGGGTCCATATTTGTGACGTCATGTGTGGGATAATAAAGTTTTGCTCACACACAGAGTGCTCTCACTAATTAATAACATATTGGGGTCAAGACCTGCTTCAACTCACTCCCCTCCCGCTTTTAGAGGAATACAGAGGGATGTTGTGGTTTCACCCCCCATTGAGCCCAGCTCCAGGGCCATTTTCTGATGATCTGACCCAGTAGGAACGCTTAAATGGGTCAGATTTTCAGAAAATGTACAATTGGCAGCTGTACACATTAAGTAGATTCTGCTAAAGTAGGCTGCAATTTAGCCAATACTAGGTAAATCTGAGTATATTCGGCATTGCATTGATTCTAGCAATCTGTTTGGTTAGGTTGAACTGTATTTTGAACTTTATTTTCGTCTGAAATTTGGGTTATTTGAGAAGATTGGCGAAGTTGAATTGTACATTTTCTGAAAATCTGACCCTTAAGCGTAAGCGATGTGAGAAGTCCCTCCCTCGGTGGAACCCCACCCGCTGTACAAAGCAGTAGTATATGAAGACGGCCCTTGTACCCAGGGCTCTGTTGTATAAGGGTCAGATTTTCAGAAAATGTACAATTCACCTTCACCAATCCTCTCAAATAACCCACATTTAAGACAAAAATGAGCTTCAAAATGCAGTTTAACATAACAGAACTGATACTTTAAATCAATGTGATCCCAAATATACTCAAATATTCTCGATATTCATCATTTTCCAACCAAATTTAGCAGAATTTCCTAAATGTGTGGAGCTGCCAATTGTACATTTTCTGAAAATCTGACCCATAAGCTAAGCAAGGAATTTTTTCTGTAGGAATTTTTCCCTCACTACATTCATTCCTACATAAAATTCCCAGCTCGTAGGAATATTCCTTGCAGTATAGGTGTGGGTCAGCAAAGTAGAAGGTAAATAGGATGCATAGGATTCACTCATTTCTTGGGTTTAAACATTAATATAAAACATTTCCTTCAATTTGAAGTGGTAAAGTGGGTAAAATATTAGATACTTTGATTCTTATACCTTTAAATCTGATGCAGATTGTCCAGAATGGATTAGAATCTAGATCCACAGGCATGACCTAGAAACTGACCCATTTAGCTGTGGGAATTTCTTACATTGATACTTGTAGTTGTTCCCTATGTAGGAATTTCCCTCAGAAGTTTTCCTACCGAAGTAATTTCCCCCATTCTCACCTCTGAGTTAAACATGAAAAGGCTGGTAAACTAAGGAATACCTTTTAGGTGTTCCCTCAAGAATTCCTTAGGGTTTATTGACTGCAAAAATATGATTTTACTAGTCATATATATCTGCTATTATTATAGTACAAAGTTTCTGCTGTCAGATGATTTTTCTGTTGATTATTAACATAATTTGAATAAATTTGGCTGCAAAAAAGAAGCCTCCCAAGCTGGGATTCAAACCATGGACTTGAGAGGTGAGCCTGTTCAAACAAATGAGTTATTTTTGTTGATTTAAGATAATTTTATTCAGGAAAAAGTATTGCATCGAGAGTCATTATTCTAAACTGTTTCGGATACATACTATTAGCCAAAGAAACAACATAGGTTGAATTGAATTGAATTGAAAAAACATTTTATTGCAAGTTTTCATTGCCAATCAAAGGGGATCTCCTGCAAATTGGGAGGTTTCAATTCCCCTTCTGACTTGTCATACATTCTTCTGAGGTAGAGTAACAATATCATCTCAGTCATTGACTTCCGATGATTCTCTACATGAGCACAATAGTGTTATAAAGAAAATAGTCAATTGTAAGAAGGCGCAATATTTTTCCAGAAGTTACACTCGAGTAATTGTTTCTGCTTTTCAGTGCTTGGTTAACCGTTCTTTGTTGGTTGTTTAGCAGTCATTCATACTATACAGGGATCAGACACAACATGGCAATACAGGGCAATACAGGGCAACTTAGTGTGGTACAATATAATTGGCGTTACAGCGGTATGGAATAAGCGATATCCTACAATATAATATAGAAGTTAGTTATGCATTGAATGTTTTCGTTGGGTAATAGATGATTATTATTCACCAAGTCAGATAAAGTAGTCATCGTTCCAAATAAGAATGGATTTTGCTTGACTTTTAAAAACCTTAGGGTCTACAATACGATGGGCCATCGTGGGGAGCCTATTCCAGGTGGTAGGAATTTTGTTATAAATAGATCTTTTTATTTGTTCAGATTTTGGTGTTGTTTGCAACAGTACTTTCCTTCCTTCTTGGAAATTTCGGGTATTAATTGTTCTGAGATCAATATTTTCGGGATTCTGCGCCCTACGATGGCCAGCTTGTAACAGGTGTAAGCGTCTACGGTATTTCAGGGGGAGAAGTCTCTTTTCTATATGTAAGTCTCGTACACTGGCTCTTGGAGGTAGTCTATATATAGTTTTCAGGATTCTATTTTGTAAGATTTGATGTCTATGAAGGTTAGTTCCCCCGTGAGAGTCGAGTAAAATGTCGGCTTGGTCTAATACTGGGAGTACCATAACCTTATAGATCATGAGAAGGGTATTTGGGGGTAATTTTTCTTTCAATTTGGCAAATTGCCAACTTTTATAGCTTAGTGTGTTGGTCATCATTGTTATCTGCTCTTTAAATTTTAATGTACTATCAATCGTGGTTCCTAAATATTTATATGTATAGATGTCCTCCAGAGTCACACCATTAAGCGTTAGCTTATGTTCTGGCAAATTTGCTTGGTTCTGTGAGACCCATCTCGATCCGAGGGAAGGACGAGGGAATATTGTTTGCACTTTGGTTTTATCTAGGTTTAAAGAAATTTTATTTAGACTACACCATTGACCCAGGTTGGTTAGGTCAGTCTGTAGTTTTGTGGTAATTTCCGTTAGATCTTTTCCAGAAGTATAAATGATGGTGTCGTCTGCAAACATTTGTATATTCGAGTTAGTTATACAGTTAGGGATGTCATTTATGTATATGTTGAACAATAGAGGTCCCAGGGTGGTTCCCTGTGGGACTCCACATGTTGTTGCTGTGGTAGTAGAGAGCAAGTTGTTCACTTTAACTTGTTGGTCTCTATTGCTCAAATAATTTTTAAGCCAGTTTAGCTCTTTTCCTTCAATTCCTATGTTTTCTAATTTCAAAATAAGTCTAGAATGGTTAACTGTATCGAATGCCTTCCTCAGATCGAGATAGGTGGCTCTCACTGTATCGCCTTCATTGAGGGCTTGATACACGTTTGATAGGTACGAGATTAATGCATCTTGTGTAGACCGCCCCGCCCTGAAACCATATTGGTGCTTATATAATAAACTATAATCTTCTATATACACTGTAAGCTGTTTGTGTAACACCTTTTCCATCACCTTTGCAGGTAGTTGGATTGTTGACACTGGTCTATAATTCCCTGGGTCAGTGACGATTCCAGCCTTGAACAGTGGGGTGACCTTTGCTTGTTTCCACGACTTAGGAATATCTGCTAACTCGAAAGTTTGATCAATTATTTTCTTAAATTGTGGTAGTAATATTTGTAATGCAATTTTGAGGAGCCATGCTGGAAGGTCCTTTATTCCAGAGGACTTACTTGACGGTATTCCTTTTACAATGGCTGAGAGATCTGTTAGTGTTACTGGTTTATAAACAAATTTAGGATGTTGATGTTTGGATATTTGTTGTAGTTGTAAGTCGTTATCTAATGTTGCTTTAAGAGGAGGTGCGATTAGTTTGGCCAGGTTATTCCCAATAGATGCAAAATATTCATTGAATGTTTTGGGGACGTTTACTGGCTCAATTTCTTTCTCTTCAACTATTAGCTTAATTTCTTTGTCTTGTTTCGTTTGTTTACTATTAATGAGGGGGGATAATTTCTTCCAGAATTTTCTAGGGTCCTGACTGAGTGCTTCTATCTGTTCTCTAATGTAATTGTTCTTTAAATTTCGGGCCTGGTGATTAATTTTATGTCTTAATGCTTTTGCTTTGTCTAAAAGGATCAGATTATTGTGTTTTTTCGCATTTTTAAAGAGTCTGTCTCTCAACTTCATTTGTGCGAATAAATCTCCTGTGATCCAGTCCTTGCGGGCTTTGACATTGGTAAGTGTTTTTATGGGACACATTTGGTCAATAGTCATTGTAATTTTCCCTAGCATTGTTGTCCAATTTATTTCTGGGTCGTTATTGTTAAGTATCTCGTCCCAATTAAAGTTTGTTAATATTGTTTCGAGTTTGTTGGTCAAATCGGGTATATGATCTACACTTAAACGTGATTTTCTGAAATATTTCCTTTCCTTTTTTTAGGATTATGTAAGTTGGCTTATGATCACTGATGTTAATGTCTATAACCCCACATTGGCTAACTATTTTGGAGTTTGTGAAAATAAGATCGAGTATATTTTCCGTTGTACTGGTTATTCTGGTTGGGGTCGTGATAATTTGTTTCATTGAAACATTGTGTTCTATAGATTGTAGTTGGGCTTTCTGGTGAGATGAATTCATATAGTTAACATTAAAGTCACCCGTTACTACTATGTCATGTGTAGTATCGATTTTGTCGAGGATATTTTGCAATAGAGGTATTGCTATTGCCAGGTTTCCTGATGGTGGGCGATAGTTGTTACATATTGTTATCTCTTTAAATGGGTTTGTTTTCACTGTAAGTGTCTGAACTTCTAGGTCTAATGTGCTAAGCTGGAAATCGTCACTGCCCATGACCACATCATATTTTTCAAGGACATAAATAACAAGTCCTCCTCCTGTCTTTTTGATTGTATTCCTGTCCCGTCTGAAAATTTTATAGTCCTGCAGACTAATAAGATCATCGTATATTTTCTCTGACAACCAAGTTTCGTTCAAGCAGATAATATCTGGTTTCAATTTAATTGATAGTGCTTCCAATTCACTTACTTTGTGTAAAAGGCTTCTTATGTTTAATGAGATTATTTTAAAACCTTTGATTGAGCGAAATGATTGCTCATCCTCGAGTGATATTGTTACATTTGTTGATTTCTTATGCTTATCGATCACACTTATAGTGAAAGGCGGAGCAATTGTGGCTCCCGCCGTACGACCCCCCCTAGAGTCCCCACATAATTGACAATTCTAGAAAGTTCAATTCTTTTATAATCAAAATTGAGTAATATCAACATAACAGTTTCTTGCCACGGGTTAGTGACAGAGTTTCTTAAGTCTAATAACCATGTGTACTACCGTATACAGTGGTAGTCCTTGATTTAACCTTGGAAAATTTTGGGATCACTACAAACCCTTCCTTTTAAGCCACAAGGTTTGTAGTAAATATCTCTTAGGTAATGTTATTTCTTCATAATTTAGCGATGTCCATCATAACTATACTAGTAGCCTTTGTTTTGAACCTTGGTAAAATAAGGGATTATTTCAATCCATTCCTTTTAAGTTACAAGGTTTGTAATAAATTAGGCGCTTAAATAGTGTCATTCTGGTTTAACCTTGGTAAATATTAGGATTATGCTAATCCATTCCAATTAAGTTACAAGGTTTA
Organism: Sthenelais limicola; assembly: GCA_942159475.1. Classification (NCBI taxonomy): domain Eukaryota; kingdom Metazoa; phylum Annelida; class Polychaeta; order Phyllodocida; family Sigalionidae; genus Sthenelais; species Sthenelais limicola. The sequence continues at coordinate 116,747,642 of OW804098.1, forward strand.
TATCTATTTTGACTCTTAATTCTATATTTGTAACATGTCATATAATCTGGATTGTCTTCAGACTATCGTTTCCCACACTCTACATATGTGTGAATAATTTCGAACTTCCCGACCTTATCTATATACCTTTTTTTGAAACTTAGGGATTGTGTTTATCCATTCCATTTAAGATATAAGGTATTCAATATAATTTAGTTTAACCTTGTCATGCTATCTCTCTTCAATAATTCTATAATAAATCGTTGATTTATCCTTCTCTTCCTTTTATTGCTCCACCTCCAATTCCTCCACCACCTCCTCCCTCCTCCTCCTTCCCTCCTCCTTCTACTTCTCCCTTCTCCTCCCCCTCCTCCCTTTCCCTCCTCCTCCTTCCCTCCTCGTCCCCCTCCTCCTCCTCCTGTCACTTCTCCCTTCTCCTCCTCTTCCCTCCTCCCCCATCCCTCCTCCTCCACCTCTTCCTCCTCCCACTTCTCCCTCCTAGTCCCCTCCGACTCCACCACATCTCCCTCCGACTCCAACTTCTCCCTCCTCCCCCTTCTCCTCTCCCTTCTCCTCCTCCTCCTCCTCCTCCCCCGATTGAGGTCCTTGCACCGGCCTACCTTCTGACTGACACACAGTTTAGATAGCCTGTATCTAGTACGCCTGAAACTGAGTTAACTTCGGATATGTAATTAAAATGGCAATAGATGTTGATGACGTCGACATATTCTTCTCTTAAAGCTGCATCATCAACTAGTTTTTGATGTAACGGTTTTTCCTGTTTTTCTTGCTTTATAGCCTAATCCTTTTCCAGATCTTCCATTTGTGATGTGTTTCAGGAAAATGAGTCATAAGTCGCAAAATAAGTTTCACAAGATCACATTATTGGAATGTTCTGATTTTTGGAGAGTTCATCACTTATAGGTATGTCAATCGATGTCTCAAATTTCAGGACAATCTATGCAATATATCCTTTCGTTTTAAAGGTCCTCATATGCAGTACATTTAGTTATTTTACTGTTTATTAACCCCCAGAAATATTGGAAACCTTTTTTTCAAAAACGAAAATATCTAACTTAAAATCTAGAAATACTTATTATTTCATTATACTGTTTACTATCATTGGAATCGGCTTGATCTCCTCTTTTCAAATATGGTGATATCTCAAAATCCATTTTTTGCGACTTATGACTCATTTTCCTAAAACGGATCTTCCATTTATGGGTCTCTTTCCTTTCTGTTTTTGGACTTGTATTCCATCTCATACTTTTAAGGAATTAAGGAATTTGGGTTAAGAATTGTTTTGTAGATATATAAAGAGGACAAAATTGAATAGGATTCCTCCACTTGGTCGCAAGGGCTTGCGACTTGTTGCGAGCTGCAATTTGATCGCAAGGAATCTGTAATATTTTGATATTCTAGTAATTTATTTTGCTGCACACATATTGATTGCAAGGTGCTCCTGAACTGCCGATCATTCTGCGATTAAAGATCGATATTTTCTCTTTAGAAAGCTTATTTAAGAGTGTTATCCATCTATAAACAGTCTAGGCTCAGAGTTGAAAGAGTCCCTCCAAATTGAGAGAAAGCCTCTAATGCTCCAAATCACAAAATGTCATTACAATCCCATTGTTCCGGGCCAGGGAAGGTTATTAGCGCAGTAGGCGTCCAATCACTGACACACCATTCTTATCTGACTTGTGAAGCTGTCAGCCTAGACTGCAAATACAAAATAAAAATATAAAGGAAAATATAAACTCACAAGAAATGTGCAATATTCCAAGCGTTCGTTACCAAGAGTTAATTTCTGTGAGAACAAGGCAAAGTACACTCTCCCGCGCACCGTACCGGCGCGATACGGAGCGGCGAGTTTTTTCGTCTTCAGTGTGACGATTTGTGTCTGCCGAGCACCTGCAACGCTACTGGTGAACTGTTGTGACGAAATTGCCTGAACTTCTGATACGAAAAACGGTGGTTTGAATCACGGAGACGAAATATGATATGCTCCGTATTCGCGCTGCGTTTTTCGTATTGATTTTTGGCGACAATTGCTTACATTATTCAAAATTATCCTCTCACCTCTACCGGACACAGAAGAATTTCAAACCAACCGATCTTCTCCGCCCTGGTTTTATTTTAAAGCTAATAAATAGACAGTATTAAGTTTCATTTCTCTACCATTTTATCCCGCCGCACAAATAGCCAATCTCTGGCCGCCGCATTATGTATAATTTATGAACCTATTTCGATTTTATCTTGACACAGTACTATTTCTGTGTGCCAACATTGGCTTCTGTGAATACACTATCATAATATAGCAACAATGTCACACATTTAAATTTTAACACTTGTTAATGCCCCTTTTCGCTCACCCATACCCATGGGTGTGGCATCATTTTCACACGTTTGAAAGCTAAGGTGAAACTTAAAGAGTGTTTATTCTCTGTTCAGAAATCGCCACAATTGTGTAAGACCAACATAATAAAGGTTTGTATTAAGGGAGACAGACAGGTATCAGAGAGCAGAATAGATCAGAATGGCTAGCATACTCCTGAATTTCCGCATATATACTAGTAGCTGCATATGGGCCTCACACATGTTTGCATTGGCATTAATTTCCTTTCCCATGTTTGTTTTACAGTTATATATCAATTGGGGTACCCAGATCAGAGGGGATTAATTCTCCTTATCAATGTTTTTACTATATATACATTGTGTGATGGCTGGGGGTATTAGAAATGACCAGAATACATTTGATCTTGGTTTTGACTATCTGTTGAGGGGATGTCTTCATCAAATTTGGTGGTGTAATGGTGTAGAAGCTCGCTTGTGAATCATATGGTTGCTAGATCGAACCCAAACATGGGTAGGTTTTTTTCTCTGTTTGGTTCTACTCTAGTGGCCGTCATACACCAATGGTCACGCCAGGTTGTCTGGCACTGGCCGGCCGGCCGTAGGGGTCTAAGGGATTAGGAGACTAATCCTTTAGCTTTCCCAGGTTATGATTTACCCATCGCGGGTACGAAAAACGCTGTGACGAAAAAAATCGTATCAAAAGTGGGGACATGAAATTCGTATCCATTTTCGTATCGCGCGAATACGATGACGCGGACAGTGTAACAGTTAGTCGATTTATCGAGTAAGGCATCTTTAACTCTCTGTTCAAAAAACTATATCCACAGAGATCTCATTTATTTCAAACGTTGATCAAACAGCGCAAGAATATCTTGTAGGCGAGCGAAATGATATGAGCCTCTGGAGAAGGTGAAGAAAGTAGTCCTTTTGTAATGAAAGCTTATTATCCAGCCTCTGTGGGTAAAGAATGTATTATGATGTGTGCGCATGCGTTCACATTACTTCCTTTGTCTCCTGTTGCTTTAAGACATGCGCACTCAGAGGTTCCTAATACTTCTCATTGATGTCGGAAAGTAGGCTCAGTTACTGGAGGAAAACATATCTGGAGGCCTGAGGGGGATTAGAGTAAAAGGCGATAGTAGGGAGGGAGTAGAGTGTGTGTGTGGGGGGGGGGAGGAGATAGCAGGCAGGAGATACTATATATATATAGGGAAATATGGAAGTAGAGTGGGGGAGGAGGAGAGGGGAAAGAGGAGGAGGAGGGGGAGGAGATAGTAGGCAGGTCGGTGAGTAGAGTGGGGGAGGAGGAGGAGGGGGAGGGGAGGAGATAGCAGACAGGAGATACTAGTGAAATCAGCGAGTAGAGTGGGGGAGGAGGAGGGGGAAGAGAGGAGGAGATAGCAAGCAAGAGATACTAGGGATATCAGGGAGTAGAGTGGGGGAGGAGGAGGAGGGGGAAGAGGGGAGGAGATAACAGGCAGGAGATACCAGGAAATCAGGGAGTAGAGTCGGGGAGGAGGATGAGGGGGAGGGGAGGAGAGGAGATAGCAGACAGGAGATAATGGTGAAATCAGCGAGTAGAGTGGGGGAGGAGGAGGGGGAAGAGAGGAGGAGATAGCAGACAGGAGATACTGGTGAAATCAGGGAGTAGAGTGGGGGAGGAGGAGGGGGAAGAGAGGAGGAGATAGTAGACAGGAGATACTAGTGAAATCAGCGAGTAGAGTGGGGGAGGAGGAGAGGGAAGGGGGGGGGAGGAGATAGCAAACAAGAGATACTAGGGAAATCAGGGAGTAGAGTGGGGGAGGAGGAGGGGGAAGAGGGGAGGAGATAGCAAACAGGAGATACTAGGGAAATCAGGGAGTAGAGTGGGGGAGGAGGAGGGGGAAGAGGGGAGGAGATAGCAAACAGGAGATACTAGGGAAATCAGGGAGTAGAGTGGGGGAGGAGGAGGGGGAGGAGGGGAGTGGGAGGGAGAAGGTAGGAGGAGGATGAAGTGGGAAAGAAGAAGAGAAATGAGAGGAGAAAGAGGAGGAGAAAGAGGAGGAGAAAGCGGAGGAGAAGAGAGGAGAGAGAAAAGAGATGATATGAGAGACAATTTAAGTCAGGATGTACGAGCAAGATGAAAAAGATTAGGAGAAGGACAAAGTACAAAGCTGCAATCTGAGAAAGAGAGGAAAGGGAAAGGAATGCAAGAGAGGGTATTAGTGATCCGTTTTAGGAAAATGAGTCATAAGTCGCAAAAAATGGATTTTGAGATATCACCATATTTGAAAAGAGGAGATCAAGCCGATTCCAATGATAGTAAACAGTATAATGAAATAATAAGTATTTCTAGATTTTAAGTTAGATATTTTCGTTTTTGAAAAAAAAGTTTCCAATATTTCTGGGGGTTAATAAACAGTAAAATAACTAAATGTAGTCCATATGAGGACCTTTAAAACGAAAGGATATATTGCATAGATTGTCCTGAAATTTGAGACATCGATTGACATACCTATAAGTGATGAACTCTCCAAAAATCAGAACATTCCAATAATGTGATCTTGTGAAAAAAACACTTTGAAAAATATTAATTTTGCGACTTATGACTCATTTTCCTGAAACACATCACGTCAATTTATTTTAGGGGATGGGGGAGAAGGGGAATGAGAGAAGAAAAGAGGAAGGAAGGGGAGAGGAAGAGTAGAAGAGAGAGGGTAGGAGAAGGGAAGGGGGAGAAGGGGAATGAGAGAAGAAAAGAGGAAGGAAGGGGAGAGGAAGAGTAGAAGAGTGAGGGTATCAGGGGATGGGGGAGAAGGGGAATGAGAGAAGAAAAGAGGAAGGAAGGGAAGAGGAAGAGTAGAAGAGAGAGGGTAGGAGAAGGGAAGGGGAGAAGGGGAATGAGAGAAGAAAGGAGGAAGGAAGGGGAGAGGAAGAGTAGAAGAGAAGAGAGGGTAGGAGAAGGGATGGGGGAGAAGGGGAATGAGAGAAGAAAAGAGGAAGGAAGGGAAGAGGAAGAGTAGAAGAGAGAGGGTAGGAGAAGGGAAGGGGAGAAGGGGAATGAGAGAAGAAAGGAGGAAGGAAGGGGAGAGGAAGAGTAGAAGAGAAGAGAGGGTAGGAGAAGGGATGGGGGAGAAGGGGAATGAGAGAAGAAAAGAGGGAGGAAGGGGAGAGGAAGAGTAGAAGAGAGAGGGTAGGAGAAGGGAAGGGGGAGAAGGGGAATGAGAAAAGAAAAGAGGGAGGAAGGGAAGAGAAAGGGGAGAAGAAGAGTAAAAGAGAGGGTAGTATGAAAAAGGGAGAAGCGGAATGACGGAACAAGAGAGAGAGGAAGGGGAGAGGAAGAGAGAGGGTATTAGGGGATGGGGGAGAAGGGGAATGAGAGAAGAAAAGAGGAAGGAAGGGAAGAGAAAGGGGAGAAGAAGGGGAAAGGGTAGTATGAAAAAGGGAGAAGGGGAATGATGGAACAAGAGAGAGAGGAAGGGGAGAGGAAGAGTAGAAGAGAGAGGGTAGGAGAAGGGAAGGAGGAGAAGGGGAATGAGAGAATAAAAGAGGGAGGAAGGGAAGAGAAAGGGGAGAAGAAGAGTAGAAGAGAGGGTAGTATGAAAAAGGGAGAAGGGGAATGACGGAACAAGAGAGAGAGGAAGGGGAGAGGAAGAGTAAGGGGGAGAAGAGGAAGGGGGAGAAGGGGAATGAGAGAAGAAGAGGGGGAGGAACGAGAAGAGGGAGAAGGAGTATAAGGAGACACAGAATTACAGAAGAATCAACTTAGAGAGCAATTGTGATGTGTTTCAGGACATTGTATTAAATATATCATTGTGTTGTGAAGGCCTTTGTATCGAGTATATTTAGTTACTTTACTGGTATTTACCCAGCCAGAAACATTGCAAACTTTTTTTTCCAAAATAAAGATATCAAACTTAAAATATAGAAATACATGTTAGGTACCCTAGTGTTTACTATCATTGGAATCGGCTTGATATCCTCTTTTCAGATATTGTGATATCTCAAAATCCATATTTAGCGACTTATGACTCATTTTCGTAAAACGGATCACAATTGTACTTATAAGGAAGATGAGAAACATTAAAGAGCAAAAGAAATCACACCGCCAAAGAGAAGAAGAAGAAAGAGAACTACAAATAATGAGTACACACATATGGGTCAGATTGTCAGAAAATGTACAATTCGTCTTCACCAACCCTCTCAAATAATTCGCATTTAAGACCAAATTGAGCTTCAAAATGCAGTTTAACATAACAGAACTGATACTATAAATCAATGTGACACCAAACATACTCAGATATTCCCGGTATTCACCATTTTTCAGCCTAATTTAGGAGAATTTCTTAAATGTGTAGAGCTGCTAATTGTACATTTTCTGAAAATTTGACCCATATAATGAGCAGAGTCGATACATTGGATCTACATTAACAAGTATTGTTCGAGTACCTCTAAAAGCCAGTCTCAAACTTCCCAGAATCAAAGACAGTTTTTGACGCCATTGTTGTCGATAATTGACAGAATCTGTATGTACACACTTTCCTGCTCCTATTGTTGGCTTGGTTCGTGCGAGGCGACAACCTGAGGAGCGGGTATAATGGTAATATTAGCCATCTAATGGTCGGATCCCTTCCACTCCCTTTATTTCTTCTCTCTTGATATAAAAACATCAATCCTTGAACTAGTTTTCTATACATGTGATGTGTGTGTACCCAGGTCTCAGGTTGAAGGGTCCAGTTTCATTCCTGTAATGACAGACTAGGTGTGTTACTACTTTCAGCCTGTTTGTGTCATTATGTAGTCATTTTTTTATTATTTATTACACGCTGTGTGATTGAGGGGTGCAATGAATATGTGCTTATTGTACTTGTATATTAAACATTCGATTTTATTTAACTACTATTTTCTAGATATTTTATTTACCGAAATAAAAGTTGTTTTAGCATTGGAGAGGCCAAGACGGCAGGTTAAGGAAATACTGTTGATCTGCAAAAAGAAAAAAGATACTATATTGGGGATCGGAATAAAACATACTTAAGTAGTTATTCATTATGATTTATTGTTCTCTCCGAAAGACTTGTAATAACTATGTATGAATAGGATACAGAGGTTCTTTTTTCTATACAACTGAAGCAAACAAATTTCAACTTTTCAAAATGTATTAATAATTCAATGATATAAATGTGGGTTAGGTTGCCATTGAATGTACAATTCACCTTCACCAATCCTCTCAAATAACCCAAATTTCAGACGAAAATAAAGTTCAAAATACAGTTCAAAACAACCAAACAGATAGCTAGAATCAATGCAATGCAAAATATACTACAATTTACCTAGTATTGACCACATTGCAGCCTATATAATTTAGCAGAATTTACTAAATGTGTACAGCTGCCAATTGTACATTTTCTGAAAATCTGACTCTGTATATGAGCACGTAGCGCTAGGTAACGGGTTTTATCTTAATTTTCAAATAAATATTATTTATTGTATCGCAAACCTAGTCAAGAGCTTGCAACCCGACCTTTTATCTCTGTAATGCATGTATTCCATTACCTACATAGATGAATTCATATTGTTACAACTAGTGTAACACAAAAGGTAACGAAGTATTGAAGTTTGAATAGTGTAACACAAAAGGTAACGAAGTATTGAAGTTTGAAGAAGTATTTATTCCTGGTACAGGTATACAATGTGATGGTATAACCTAGTTGGAATCTGGCAGGTAACTAATGAGTAAGGGGTCAGAGAGCCCCTTATATCCTAGGGGAGGCTTACCATCAGGTCAGCCTACCACCCTCATTGGTGGGCGTGGCTAGACCAATGGGGGTGAGGGATTACTCATTATAGAGGTAGCCTCCATGGAGGTAGGAGCTACGGTGAAGGTATAGGCATATGGCCATTAATAATTAAAATTTTAGGTACACTAATATATTATGACACAATGAGTTATAACAATATCCCATTAATAAGAAATTCCTTGCAGAAATTAACGTACATACTGATTATTCTTATCTATGAGTATTCGGGCACAATTAACTCAACTCTCTAAATAAAAGGTTTTGCTATGAAATATAACCTTGTAATTTGTGTAATTATTATGTTTATGTGATAATATCATTTGTACATCAATTGTCTACCTGAGAATGATATATTTGTTTGCGCAGAATTATTTAAACAAAGGTAGTTTCAATATACAGTTCAACATAATTAAACAAATATTTAAAATTTAAAATAAAATATCCGAAGTAGAGTGATTAACCCAGAACGAGTACAGATAAGGGAAGTTGAATTGCAGTATCTGGTTTTTATTTGGGGGTTACCGACGTCTCGGCCAGACAATTGGCCTTTATCAAGGTGATGTTTGAAATAAAATACCAAATAATATACTCAGATGTACCAATCATTGATGGTATTTCAGCTCAATTTAGCAGAATTTTCTAAATGAGTAGAGCTGCCAAGTGTACATTTTCTGACGATCTGACCCATATGGGTCAGATTTTCAGAAAATGTACAATTGACTGCTGTACCCATTTAGTAAATTCTGCTAAATTAGACTGAAAAATGGCCAATACTAGGTAAATTCGAGTATATTTGGCATTGCATTGATTCTAGCAATCCGTTTGGTTAGGTTGAACTGTATTTTGAACTTTTTTTTCGTCTTAAATTTGGGTTATTTGAGAGGATTGGTGAAGGCCAATTGTACATTTTCTGAAAATCTGACCCATATGAGAAATGAACACCCTCTGACTGGATTTATCCGACTTATGATAAAACAGGCGAATTAAACCACTTTGGAATCATTCTCTGCATACATGAACCGGCTTCATCAGAAATAAAAGCAATTTTTCACAAGAAATGTCGCAAAGAGAGCGAAACATTGACTTTCTTTATTCAAATATCCACAAAAACTGACACTTCCGGTCTCCTTCCCTGACACTTCCTCTCCCCTCCCGACGTCAACTGATCCGACCAATCAAAAACCTCCTTACAAAAACTCCGCCCCGCGTGACGAGATTTCGAGATTTCCCTGAGATATTGCGAGAGCCAGATGACGAGTGGTGGCCGTGCGCATGACCGGAAGTTTACCGATAATTGACATGTAAGCGATTGCGTCATTGGCAGGTGGTTCTAATTAATTGACCAATTAGAAGCAATGATCAAACATTGTTGACGGGCAGGCAGGGACGCCATGTTTGGACACTGCGGAAACGAGGCTCTGCATGCTGGTTATGTGACCAGAGAACCGCAACTTGTGTTTCACACTGGGACCGCTTGGTGCGCCACGGGAGAAGTTACAAGTTGGATTGTTTTAGAGGTTTGTTTGTTTGTCGTTGGGCGGCGCTTATAGCTGAACCAGAGCACAGTTCAGTGAAAGGGTATATATATATAGGTCAGATTTTCAGAAAATGTACAATTGGCAGCTGTACACATTTAATAAATTCGGCAAAATTAAGCTGCAATTTGGTCAATAATAGGTAAATTCAAGTATATTCGGCATTGCATTGATTCTAGCAATCTGTTTGGTTAGGTTGAACTGTATTTTGAACTTTATTTTTGTCTGAAATTTGGGTTATTTGAGAGGATTGGCGAAGTTGAATTGTACATTTTCTGAAAATCTGATCCATATATTATATGATCTGTTTCAGGAAAATGAGTCACAAGTTGCAATGATATTTCCCAACGTGATTTATTCACAGGATCACTTTGTCAGAATGTTCTGATTCTTGTGTGGTTTAGCGCATTAGGTCGCATTAATACATCCACCAAATTTCAGGACAATGTATTAAATATATGTATAAATATATCCTTGCGTTTCGAAGGTCATCCTATGGAGTATATTTAGTTACTTTACTAGTTATTGTCCATCCTGAAACGTTGTAAACATTTTTTCAAGTATAAATATATCAAATATAGAAACACTCCTTAGATGACCTTCGTGTTTACCACCATTGGAATCGGCTTGATCTCATCTCATCTCATCTCAAATATGATGATATCTCAAAATCAAAGAAAATCTTTTTGCCATTTGTGACTCATTTTCTTGTCACATTATCACATATGTCCACACACAGAAATTACCATAGATCTATATACACATTGTGTTTTAATAATAGTTTCACATTTAATAATATTATAGCGATGTTAGATTACTAATATACAATATATTTAAAATACGTCCATTAGAAGTTATGCAGCTAGTAAATCTCACTGAAAACGGTTTAGGTCTATAACCCGAAATTCAATTTCAATATGAAATCCCATCCTCCTCAACTTGAGCATGCGCAGTGACAGGCGGAAGTCGGCCATGTAAGAGCAATAAGAAGGTTGTGGAATGTTGTGGAGGGGTGCGATTGGGTGGCGATTGATCTCTTACCGCGCGACAAGCTGGTAAAGTCGCTACTTGAGCAGATGCAATAATACATGCACAAACAATGATACTAAACCTCGCTGAGTGCGGTCGCAATTTCCTCGCTGGGAGGAGATAAGAGGGCCGAGGAGGAGTCACTAGTGGCCCATGTACATAGTCGTGTGTTTGACACATCATCCAATAACATAAATATCAGTAAAATAAAAAAAAATGATATAAAAAAAGAAAAATAGATAAATAAAAGAAAAAAAATATGAAAAAACCCACTTTATATTGCCTCATTTTCCTCACATAGAGGAAACGAGTGAGATGAGGAGTTACTAAGTTCCCCAAGCCAGTAAATAAGATACAGTCTAGGCCCAGAGGTGCAGAGACTCCCTCTAAACTGAGGGAAAGCCTCTCGCTCCAGACCACAACATGCCATTAGAATCTCAGGGCCAGGAAATTCATGAGGGAAGTAGGCGTCCAATCACTGACACTAGTGGTCCATCTGAATAGCCACATGTTTAACGCATCATCCAATAACATATATGTGATGTGTAAAAGGAAAATAAGTTACAGGTCGCAAAGAGTGAATTTTGAGATATCGTTATATTTGAAAAGATGAGATCAAGCCGATTCCAGTGAAGGTAAATATTAGGACATCTAATAAGTATTTCTATATTTTAAGTTAGATATATTTATTTTTAAAAGAAAAGTTTGCAATATTTCTGGGTGGACATTTACTATATAATTATTAGCTAAATATACTCTATAAGATGACCCTAGTAATGCATGGATATGTTTAATACACAGTCTTGAAATTTGGTATACACGTATTCATACGGGCTGAAGAGGTAGGGACCTCAAAGTTGAGAACATTCCTACAAAGACATCTTGTGGAGAATCACTTGGAACAAATGTGAATTGTGGGACTTGTGCCTCATTTTACTATAACACATCTAAAATAAGACTAAAACCACAACCCATCACACTGGTTGTGAGACAAAAGGAAAGAGCTTGATCACAAACTACTAAGAATAATAATAATGCTTATTACTTATAATCATTACCCCCAACAACAATATTAACTTTATGTAAAACTTTTGAGATTTATATTTGTCAGAAAATATGAGAACAACTACTTTTGTGCCCTTTATATTAAATTGTGCTTCCTGTTTTGAAGTGAAAAGTGATCTTACAAGAGAGATGGGTTGAAAGTCGACCTCCTTCACGTATAAATACAAAATGCTTTGAATTGAGGATAAACTTTTCATTTTATCTGTTAGTAACTTCGAAAGATTGATTCATAAGAGAAGAATGTTTTCTTACGAATCGTGATTCGCCATGAATTGTTGTGCCTAAGCAAAAGAGGGAACAGTCTAGGCCCAAAGATAAGAAAGTCCCTTCAAACGGAGGGAAAGCCTTTCGCCTCAAACCGCAAAGTGTAGTTATAATACCATTAAGACCGCAAAATGTCATCATTATTATTCCATTAGAACGCCTAGTCCTGGGGAAGGAAACCGATTTAGCGAAGTAGGCGTCCAATCACTTATATACCACTCTTATCTGATGTGAGGGTTTGGGCCTGGACTGGGAAGGTGGAGAGGGGAAGGGGAGAGGAGTGAGATTTTAGTGGTAGGCTTGAAGCGTGGGGCCACTAGTACTGCCACTTAACCCCCACTTAGCTTTCACCGCTGCTTAAACGAAAAAACGCCTTCAAATATATTCTCCCTCCCTCCCGTCTTTTACTTTCCCCAGTCTCTTACATTTTTCCCTCCGCCCCTCTCTCTCCCTCTATATCTGTCTTCTCTCTCCCCCTCTCTCTAGAATTCCTCTACCTCTCTTATCTCTCTCCTCTTTCTCTCTCCCCTCTCTCTAACTATTTCTTGTTTTCTCCTCTCTCCCCAACTCTCTCATCTCCCGCGCTCTCCCTCTCCTATAGTATCTGTACTCTTTATCTTCCGCTTTCTATGCCTCTCTCCTCTCTGTTTCCCGCCCTCTCTCCTCTCTCCCTCTCCTATATCTCTCCTCTCTCTCCTCTCTGTTTCCCACCCTCTCTCCTCTCTCCCTCTCCTATATCTCTCCTCTCTCTCCTCTCTGTTTCCCGCTCTCTCTCCTCTCTCCCTCTCCTATATCTCTCCTCTCTCTCCTCTCTGTTTCCCACCCTCTCTCCTCTCTCCCTCTCCTATATCTCTCCTCTCTCTCCTCTCTGTTTCCCACCCTCTCTCCTCTCTCCCTCTCCTATATCTCTCCTCTCTCTCCTCTCTGTTTCCCGCTCTCTCTCCTCTCTCCCTCTCCTATATCTCTCCTCTCTCTCCTCTCTGTTTCCCGCCCTCTCTCCTCTCTCCCTCTCCTATATCTCTCCTCTCTCTCCTCTCTGTTTCCCACCCTCTCTCCTCTCTCCCTCTCCTATATCTCTCCTCTCTCTCCTCTCTGTTTCCCGCTCTCTCTCTCTTCTCCCTTACCCTCTCTCGACCCTCTCTCTCCCCCTCCATACCTCTTGCACTGTCTCCCTTCTTCCCCTCTCTCTCCCGCTCTTTCCTCTCTCTACCCTCTCTCTCCTATCTTTCCTATTTCTCTTGCTCTGTCTCCCTTCTTCCCCTCTCTCTCCTCTCCCCCTTCCTCTCTCCTCACTCTCCACCCAGTACGTCCTCCCTCAACCCCTCCCTCCCCTCCCACCCACACCCTCTCCACCTTAAACAAGTACCATCCAGAAAACACTAACCAACCTTTCCCCACATACTTACCCATACATATATTCAAGCAGCATCAAATTTCAAGTGTCTTCTCCAACCTTCTAGAAACATTGTCCACCGAAGAAACCTGCGCTTCTGACTGCCAGTAATCCTTGAAAATTGAATTCATAAAAGGCCCCCATTGTTGTCAAGCGAGGGACAACAGCTGGTCTTCCCAAACCTATCTTTTCAAAAGAAGTTTATTGAAAGTTTTTAGCCCCTGTATGCCCCTCCGTCAATATTTGTTGCTGACCCTGGGCTTGGTAATTCTTCAACAGCTCATATTCAACTTGTTGAAACTTGTCCCCGGGTGAAAACATCACTTTTTGCCCTTTCAATTGTTGTAATAATGCTCTGGTTTTTATTCGGGGGGATTTTTTTGGAAGAAATTAAAATGAAGAAATGGCAGGATTTAGAAGAATGGATTTAGAAGTGAAAAAACTGTAGAGGATAATAGAACAGAGTTTATTACACTAGTTTTTTAATTCTTTTATTTTTTCGTTTTATTTGAGAATTTCGATGTTATTATATTCTATTGTATTCGTTTATAATATGTGTTGTGTTTCAGGAAAATGAGTCATAAGTCGCAAAATTGATATTTTTCAAAGCGTTTTTTTCAGAGAGTGTGTCACTTATAGTTATCTCAATCGATGTATCAAATTTCAGGACAATCTATGCAATATATCCTTTTGTTTTAAAGGTCCTCATATGGACTACATTTAGTTACTTTAATGTTTATTGAGCCCCAAAAATATTGGAAACTTTTTTTTCAAAATCGGAAATATCAAACTTAAAAATCTAGAAATACTTATTAGATTATTAGACTGCTTACTATCATTGGAATCAGCTTGATCTCATATTTTCAAATATAATGGTATCTCAAAATCTATTTTTTGCGACTTATGACTCATTTCCCCAAAACGGATCACAAATGAAGAAATGGCAGGATTTAGAAGAATAGATTTAGAAGTGAACAAACTGTGAAGGATAATAGATCAGAGTTTATTACACTAGTGTTTTAATTTTTTTCCCTGTTTTATTTGAGAATTTCGATGTTATTATATTCTATTGTATTCGTTTATAATATTGTACATGAAGTCTGGTTATATATTATGAAAATAAATATGATTGGTAATAATTTTGTTTGAATTTTGATAATCGCGCCAAGAAATTGTGAATTCACCATTATTCTGAGGTTCATGAGGTTTATCCATTTTCAAAATATCTATGATCACAAATTTAAAAATCTGAACTGCGCACATCATGAACTGCATCTATAATACAAGTATATACTAACTAGGATTAAATTAACTATGAACCGATATCTTAGACACTGATGAATTTTATTTCAAATTTCAAACAATAAGAATATAGTCTAGGCTCAAAGTTGGGAGAGTCCCTCCAAACTGAGGAAAAGCCTCTCGCTCGAAACCGCAAAATGACATTAAAATCTTATTAGGACGTCTACTCCAGGGCCAGGAAATCCATCGGCGCAGTAGGCGTCCAATCACTGACATACCATTCTTATCTAATCTGAGAGTCTAGACTGAATAATAACTATTCCTTGACAAAGTGCACCCTCGCCCTGAAACGTTGGAAATTGAATTGAATATTACTTTATTTAGCCAAAAATATTTCACTTATGTAGGAGGATGGCAAAATTGGCCTCTGTATAAGATGCAGGTCGTCCGTGGCTGTTACCATGGAATAGAGAAGAGTACTAAGCTATTAGAACAACATGAGGTCTATTAAGTACACTTTCACAGTAAATGTTTATTTTTGTTTTTAAAAGGTTTTATTCAACATATCCTGCCGACTAGGCTCATATAATTCTAATCAACGTTCAATTATTGTTTCCCTCTTTATTTTATATTTTTTTTGTATTTTCGGTTTTTCTCTTTCATCTCATCCCTCCTGAACAAACAGGTTTCATACGAAGCTTACAATTATTATGGAGATATTAACTCACAATCATAATTCATCAAGTGTTACATCATATACCTTCTGTCTCTGCGATTTTACACCTGTTATTCCTCCAGTTCACATATGAGTTGATTCCAGAGATTTGTGTTCTTCTTCCCTTTACCTTGAGCAACATTATTATACTCCAGAATCCTAAGATGGCTTTCACAGTAAATGTAATACCTAGTATAGGGTGGAGTAAAGTATACGATAACAACGATTATATCTGCCATGACTAATTTTGAAGTTCGTAAAGGCTGTTATAGACATCGATTTTATCTAAATATTTTCTCAATTCTTTTTGGGTTTCAAAGCTGTGGGCCTCAATTCAACATAATCACAACCACATACCTCCAGTTGTTTCTTCGGATTTTAAAGTGATATTTATTTTTACCTTGAATGATAAAATTTGAAAAGTGTTTTATCAGCATCCCTTTGTAGGAATGTTCCCATCTTTGGAATATCTGTCGCTTAAAGTCGCATGAATACATGTACAAAATTTCAAGACATTATATATATATATCCTTGTATTTCTAAGGTCATATTAAAGAGTGTATTTAGCTGCTTTACTAATAAATGACCACCAAGAAATATTGCACACTTTCTTTTCAAAAATAAAAATATCAAACTTAAAATATAGAAATGCGTATTAAATGTCCTACTGTTTACTACCATTAGAATCTGCTTGATCTCATCTTTTCAAATATAATGATATCTCAGAATCCATTTTTTGCGACTTGTGACTCATTTCCCTGTCACACATCACATTTTACCTTGAATAATATAATTTTAGCTTTATTCAAATGTGATGTGTTTCAGGAAAATGAGTCATAAGTCGCGTAAATTGGATTTTGAGATATCACCATATTAGAAAAGATGGGACCAAGCCGATTCCAATGAATGTAAACATTAAGGGCATCTAATAAGTACTTTTATCTTTTTAGTTAGATATTCTTATTTTTGAAAAAAGAATTTGCAATATTTCTGGGTGGAAAATTACCAGTAAAGTAGCTAAATATACCCAATAGGATGATCTAAGAAACGCACTGATATAATCAATAAATAGTCTTGGATTTTGGTACATGTATTCAAACAACCACAAGGACTAGACACCCCAAAAATGAAAATATTCTAACAAAGAGATCTTGTAAGTAAACGACTTTGAAAATCACCAATTCTGCGACTTGTGACTCATTTTCCTGAAACACATCACAAATACGACAGGCAATAACAAGGGAATTAGTATGTAAAGATATCTCAGAAGTTATATACATATGTCAGTGTAGATAATTATGGGGGGGATAATTAATTAGTCATAATCACCACAATGCATAAATCAAAGTACTCTTCCCACACTAACACATAGACCTGTTATCCAAAGACCCAACGAATGGCTAGGATTTAAAAGTCTCGCTTCAAATAAACACAAAAAACTTGCAGGAAATAAAAGAGAATTTAATTATAAAGTGATATTTTAGAACTCCTCCCCCAAGCTGTGTTTATTTACGATCAAATTGTCGATGACAATAGAGCTGCGACCAGAGGTTTTATCTGGCGATTCACGGCGATATAATAGGTGCGAAAAGTGTTGTAAGCGACGACGCCGCTAACAAAGGCAGGTAACAACAATACCAGGGAGAAAGTCAAAAGGCAGCATTTAGAGAAAATTACAGGTGCTACTGAGACCACTCTCCTATAACGGTGCCTCAACGTCGGGTTTCAAAATGGCACCACCTTGCGGGGTCGTCTTACTGTCCACACTCCAGCTCTCTCCTGTCATCTTTCCTCCTAAATGATAAATATTTGTCAGTTGTCGCCGAGCAAACCCACGTCCGCTCACAATTGCATTGTATTGACGGTTTCGCCAGCGGAGGGAGGGAGTTGTCTTGTTGGGTAATGGAGCGGAGGGGGTTTTTGTCTTGGAACAGCCGAAAAACGCGCCTTTTCATAGACACCAGCGCCACCCGCCGCTGCCTCTTCATACTAATAATCACGTGGTGTGTAAATAGCCAATCAACGACCGCGATGATAATGATGAGGTGGTGCTGGGGGTGGTTATTATTGTGGTGACGTAATGCGCAGCGTCTGCCGCTGATGACAAGGTTGTGTAACGTCAGGAGAGACGTATGACGTCCGCTCTACGTCACCGCCTTTCAGACGACTTTACCGCCAGTCGTTGTGAGTGTCGTAAAACAAAGAGTCAAGAGGAGAAAGGGTTGGAATTCTAAGTGAGGTGGGAGATTGTGTGTGTGTGTGGGGGGGGGGGGGGGCGGGGGAGGCAGGGGGTATTTTAGTGGAGGGAATGAGGTGCCCCAGGCCCCCGACATTATTAACATTTCTTATTTCTTTGAATTTGTTCCAAATATACAAGAATGCCCAACATTTCAGGAAATTTAAACATGAATAAATTATTAGTTATTATATAATTCATAAGGTAACGGTTGATCTGTTTCATTATTATCTTTTATGTATTAGGGTCAGATTTTCAGAAAATGAACAATTGGCAGATCTACACATTTAGTAAATTCTACTAAATTGGGCTGCAATTTGGCCAACACTAGCTAAATTCGAGTATATTTGGCATTGCATTGCTTCTAGCAATCTGCTTGGCTAGGTTGAACTGTATTTTGAACTTTATTTTTGTCAGAAATATGGGTTATTTGAGAAGATTGGTGGAGGTGAATTGTACATTTTCTGGCGATCTCACCCATTTAGACTAGAAATTATGTTCAAGCTCTCCAGTCTTTTCAGCTTCAAAGGGAATCAACTTCAGTCTCTAAATTCTTCTATGCATATATATGGCAGTTGAATGAATATGTAATATGTAATTTCATTTCCAAGGTTCCAAGGAGTATAGATGAACCACAGCTCTTCAGACCCAGTCTAGGTTCAGAGCTAAGAGAGTTCCTCCAAACTGAGGGAAAGCCTCTAAGGGAGCCCCTCCAAACTGAGGGAAAACCTCTCACTCCAAACCGCAAAATGTCATTATACATGTAATCCCATTAAGACAGGAAAGCCGTTAGCGCAGTAGGCGTCCAATCAGTGACATACTCTCTACATACATACTATCTGATCTGAGCGGCTGTGAACCTAGACAGAGGTCTGCCTTGATTAAGATTCAACAATCAATAAAGGAATATACAACTAGTCTGTTATTACACCGGTCGGGTAATATAGAACGCCATAGGCTACAGCATGGGTGCCCATATCACATACAGCGGGTAATAATATGGTATTAGATTGGTCCATGTTTCGGCCGAGTGGGAACGGTAGGCCAGGAGATGCTGAGCGTCACCTTAAATTAAAACTAATTTTGAAGCAAAATGAAACAGTGGAATGCCAAAAACTTGCAGTTTTGATCTGTGCTCGCATTGTATTAGCATTGATATTAGCGATCGGCCCGGAGGCGGATGTCGACCGTAGTAGGACTGGACCGTAATCCTACAATTCAGCCAACAGTTATATGAGGACAAATATAATAAATACAAAATTATCCTTGGGTGATCTCCAAGTTCAAGGTGATTCTATTTGTTCGCTACGCTAACTTCCTGCAATCGCTACGACCTGTGTAATATGGAACACCGCCGTCGGGCAATTCTATCTATGAATGGGTCAGAGTTTCAGAAAATGTACAATTCAACGTCGCCATTCTTCTAAAATAAACCAAATTTCTGACGAAAATAAAGTTCAAAATACAGTTTAACCTAGCGAAACAGATTGCCAGAATCAATGCAATGCCCAATATACTCGAATTTACCTAGTATTGACCAAATTGCAGTCTAATTTAGCAGAATTTACTCAATGTGTATAGTTGCCAATTGTACATTTTCTGAAAATCTGACCCGAATATAGAACTAGTCATGTTATTATACTGTCAGTTAATAACCATCTCATTTAGTGCACCCCCCTACACACAAACACACCTAGAAGTAATTCTGCCTGTATTACGGGGGATTAGGGGAGGGAGGAAGGGTTTGATTGAAGAAGGTTAATTTGACGACAAAGTGCAAGCGGAGATGCGGAGAGGAAAGATGATGGGCGATAATGAAAGGAGACCCCGTTTGGATGGCAATGGCGGCTTTGGCGGGTGCTGGAATTACTAATATGATAGATGATTATAGGAACCCGATCTCGCGAGGAGCAGCGAGATTTGATAGATTACCAGTCATGTGATCACTCTCTTCTCTCCTCGTTTAGAAAGTCTCTTCATGCATTACTACTAGCGCCGGCAGTGAGTATTGCTGGAACTATTTACTGTAGCCAAATTACGTCTCGGGTCATATGTATAGTTCCGGATCCTGCCACGGGATCGTGTACAAGCTAGAGTTTGATTGATTTTAATCTTAGAAATTGATCCTTTTTGATCGAAATGTTGCAATTGTATAATCAATGCATGACAATTATGATAGGGGATTTGTATAGCCGCCATTTTGAATCTTGATTCGCATGGAATTATGGGACTAATATTATATATTACATAGGATATTATATAATATATTATTATATAATCTATGGAAAACATGCCATGCGGTTATACATATGTTTCCATAACTCAAGTCCCCCCCCCGCCCCCATCAGAATCCATCCCAGGATGCACTGTCACAGACATGCGCAGTGGCACATGCAAATCCCCTATTGTATAATAAATGCATGAACAAATATTTTGCTTCATAAGGCTCGTTGTAATGTGATCGAAATATTCCCATTTCATTTCTTACTTTCTGTTGAGTATTTGAATACGAAAGGACTCACGGCCAGAAACTTTTGTTGTTACAATATTTGATTTCTTTCTTGTGTTGGAATTCATTCCTTCATGAATTCTTCCGAGAATTTACATTCTGCTAACTGACAGAACTGCAGTACATGAAATGGTCTATGATCTCGAATTTATTTCCCAATAAGGGTGTAAAATAATTGATTGACACTTATAATTTGATCTAAATCGCCAGAAGAGAGTCCTATGTTAATAAGTGTTCGGTCTCTTACATTCAGTTTCATGAGTACAAGTAAAACACTATAGTTTCTATCTAACAAACAGATTAAGAGTATTCATGCATAATCATTTTGAATTAATATAGAACCTAGCTGTTTGTAGCATCAATACTATAGCAAGAACAGCATAGTATCGCGTATGAGGGGGGCTATATTCTCCGAGTATGGCCGAAAACTACGAGGCCGTAGGCCGAGTTGTTTTTCGGACATACGAGGAGTATACAGGCCGCCGAAGACGCGATACTGTGCTATTCTTGCTTTTGTTCCATGATTCTTAACTTATTACAACTTAATTTGATTTAATTTATCAAATTGTGCTGTCCGCATGGCTCACCGATAGTCTCGAACGGTTGTGACGTCACTGTACAATACAGGGAGTTTATATTGTCCACCTTGTGGGCGGCAAGTATATCGATTATATTGTACGCTCACGGCCAAATGTGGAATAAATTTACTAAATGTCAAGACTGTATTAAATGTATCTATGTATTTCTAAGGTTATTCTATGTCCACCTAAAGGTCCACCCAGAAATATTATTGCATACTTTTCTTTCAAAAATAAAATATCAAACTTAAAATACAGAAGTATTTATTATTTGTCCTAATGTTTACCATCATTGGAATCTGCTTGATCTCATCTTTTCAAATAAGATGATATTGAAGAGTTCAGGGTCTCTAAATTTGAAATTTGAAATAAAACTGTTCACATCCTTTGGTTATGTATAGAAGCTTGGAACCAAAATGAAATAATGAATTAAATTAAAACCTAAATTTTGTTTTGTTTTTGTTTACAGTAATTCCAATATGTTCTATTATACTTAATGTTCTATTTGTTTTGACGTCCAATATACTGACGGCGAACTTTGCTTGGAAAACA
>OW804098.1:116771373-116783908 GCA_942159475.1 Sthenelais limicola
ATACATCTTGTAAATAAAACACTTTGAAAAATGCTAATTTTGCGACTTGTGACTCATTTTCCTGGAACACATCACAAATAGGGGAGTTGCATAGCCGCCATTTTGAATCTTGATTCGCATGGAATTATGGGACTAATGGTACAGTCTAAAATCTATAGAAAACATACCATGTTCAGCATGGAATATTTATCAATGCTCTGAGGTCAATATCCATGCGTTATACATGTTTCCATTACACAAGTCTCCATCTTTCCCATCATGCCTTTGGTTTTCATGAATGATTTATACGAGCTATGATATTGGTGAAAACACTCTTGCAATTTTCGATAGAATATTGCCAAATAGTTGTATGTCAGATTTCATCAGAATCCATCCCAGCATGCACTGCAGTAGACATGCGCAGTGAGACATGCAACTCCCCTATTGGTGTGTTTCAGATTACCCCCCCCCCCCACGCCCCCCACAGCCCCCACGCCTACTTATAAAGAAAAGATAAACACATTCCGACATTGCCTTAGTCTTCTTGGTGATTTATTTACCCCCCAAAAAACTAATAAAAGCTGGGAAACAAGTTTTCCTAACCATGAACTATTGAAAGGTATACATTTCTCTGCTCAAAATAACTGTTGTTATGATATATTTTTTGGTGGTTTCCTAATAAAAAAAAACTATTTTCGCTGGCCTTATCACGGACCAGCAATGCCATGGGTAGGGCAAGCGCAGTGCAGTGATGTTGTGTTTTTTTTAAAGAAATTTTATTGGAACCTTTTTTCATACAACGATAATCTCTCAGCATCCAAATAAACATCATTTTACAGAGTTTTTTTTACCTCATAGTAATTTTAATACAATTAACTCGATTTAATCCGCAGGTGAACTAGATTTTAGTCGTTCTTTTTGTTTCTACGATGACATATATTTGTATGTACACAATAAACGCTTACATTTTTTTTGGGTTTTTTCCTCTAAACAACAAGAAATTGGGCTACTCGATTAATAAAATACACGTAGCAAGCATATCAATCAATATACAATTTTCCATCTGACAACCATACTGGTGGTGTGTCTTCAATTATAGATACCAGTCGTTATTGGTTTTCAGGTATTTTTTTATATCAGACCATGATTTTTTACGAATTACAGAAGGTAACTTGTTCCATAAGACTGCTCCAATGTAATGGGGTGATTTCTTCACCTTTTCCAATTTGGGAGTAATTACCTTTAGGACTGGCCCTTCATTTACCCGTGTGGCGACCGTGTTGGGGTTGTTATTGGAATTGTGGAGGTTTCTGGGGAGAAATTATGGAGTTATGAAGGACAGCGGTGCGATGCTATTTTGCATCAGGTTGTGCAATGAATTGAGGGATTTAACAGTATTTGTATTATAAAAAGCGACTCAAAATAGAATGTTTTTTGTGGGGTCATCATGAACTGTAATGTGTCACAGGAAAATGAGTCACAAGTCGCAAAATTGCTATTTTTCAAAGTGTTTTATTCACAAGATGTATTTGTGGGAATGTGTTCATCTTTGAGGTGCTTAACGCCTTCTGTAATATGAATACATGTACCAAATCTCAAGACTGTATATTAGTACATTATAGAATTTCGAATATAGAGTATATTATGTTCCTTTATTAGTAAATGCCCACCTAGAAATATTCCAAACTTTTTCAAAACTAAAAATATCAAACTTAAAATATAGAAGTAGTTATTAGATATCCTACTGTTTACTATCATTGGAATCGGCTTGATCTCATCTTTTCAAATATGATGGTATCTCAAAATATTTTTTTGCGACTGTTTCTTTAGCTTAAATTGATACGATACACAACTTCTAGAAATCCCAAATTCCCCAATGACACCCCATCCCTATATGGGTCAGATTTTCAGAAAATGTACAATTCACCTTCACCAATCCTCTCAAATAACCCACATTTAAGACAAATATAAGCTTTAAAAATTCAGTTTAACTTAACAAAACTGACACTTTAAATCAATGCGATACAAAATATACTCAGATATACCCGGTACTCATCATTTTTCAGTCGAATTTAGCAAAATTTCCTAAATGTGTGGAGCTGCCAATTGTACATTTTCTGAAAATCTGACCCATATTTGTAGAGCTTAGTGCGCATCTCCGTCCGGTTTCATATATATTTAATTTTGAAATTAAATCTCTGGTATACATCCTTTCAATTTTAATCTATGCTCCGAGACAGTCCTACACACTAAGGGAAATCATCTTTTTCTAAATCTCAAAATGTCATTAAACTCCCATTAGGATGTCTACACCAGGGCCAGGACAGCCATTTGTGCAGTAGGGGTTCAATCCCTGATAGGCAATTCTGATCTGATCTAAGAGGCTGAGCCTAGACCGACTTATAATATTCCCTTTAGTGCAGCTCGTACAAGACTTATAAATCCACTTTAAATCTGACTGCGAGCATGACAAAATCTGAGAAAATATTTTCATCAACATTTCAGCAAATAAGAGCGATTCATGAAATCCAAATGCAAGACGAGAGAGATAAAATAAATTTGTACGTGTCTTTACTCGCGAATATCGATTAATCTTCTAGTCTGTTTTCTTTACCTTTTCTCTCACAGTAAACTCTCAGCAGTATTCACTGCGATTCAGAATCCAAGATGGCGGACATACAAATCCCCTATTCGCATGGAATTATGGGACTAATGGTACACAAACTATGTCTAAAATCTATTGAAAACATGGGATATGTATCAATGCTCTAGTGTCAATGTGTTATACATGTATGTTTCCATGGCACAAGCCTCCATCTTTCTCATCATGCATTTGGTTTTCATAGAACATTTATAAAAGCTATGATATTTGTAAAAACATTCTTGCATTTTTCGATAGAAATGTTGCCAAATATTCGTATTTCAGATTTCATCAAATCAATCCCAGAATGCTTTGCAACAGACATGCGCAGTGGCACATGCAACTCCCCTATTGAACAGGTTGTGAAAAAAGGGCAAGTATAAGGACATAAAGATATAAAGATATAAATAATCGCATAGAAACTGTCGGCGACAACCAGTGGGAATCAACTTCCCTAATGGTCTCGGCAAGGAATGTCAGAGAAACATAATTTGGTCCAAAAGGCCACCGCCGGCCAAAAGCGCCCGCCATGCGAAAAGGCCCATCCGTAAGAAACCGCCTATAGGCAATTCCATCTCCGTACACACTGCATTGTAACCATAGTAACCCAATACCCCACAATGCAACCGGCTGAAAACCTGATTTTAGCCTGTGAATAGAAGGTATTTTTGTGCCCTGACATATGCTTAACCACCGTCAGAGGGCGTCTTTAAAAGGCGGTGCTTTGTGAGTTGGGCCGAATGTGTCATTTCTGTGGAGAGATAAAAAGTTACATATATATGTGTACATATTCATTATCGCCGCCACAATAAATGTAACCTAATAGCGGAACTCCACTATAGGTAAAAAACGGCGCCAACAGGCAAAAACGGCTGCGACGAATTTTTTGCGACAAAATATCTAATCAAGTTAGATATTTTGCAATTGTTGGCAACAAATAAATGTGTTGCCAACAACCTATTTTACCCCCTCATCCACTAGAATTTTCAGTCATGTCGAATTTTCCGAATTTTCCGAAATGTCGGCGACGAATTTTGCCTGTTGGCGCCGTTTTTTTACCTATAGTGGAGTTCCGCTATAATAGCGGAACTCCACTATAGGTAAAAAACGGCGCCAACAGGCAAAAACGGCTGCGACGAATTTTTTGCGATGAAATATCTAATCAAGTTAGATATTTTGCAATTGTTGGCAACAAATAAATGTGTTGCCAACAACCTATTTTACCCCCTTATCCACTAGAATTTTTAGTCATGTCGAATTTTTCGAATTTTTCGAAATGTCGGCGACGAATTTTGCCTGTTGGCGCCGTTTTTTACCCATAGTGGAGTTCCGCTATAACGCTACGGGGTCGCCCCAATTGCCTGAACGGACCTCCCAGGTGAACGCTGAGTTTTCGCTTTTAGTTTTCGATCGGCGGAACTCGATCCGTTTGTATCATTTCTTCCTGAATAGCTAGCGTAGTTATATGTACAATACATCGATTATTTAAGTTCAATAATCGTTTTCTGTCAATATTCTCTTTTTATTTCTGATAAACATGTAAGAGCGCTTGGACTTAGAATTTAAGTAGCACAATTCGAATATATGACATAATGAATATAAAAGTTGCTGTGTTATATATAATATTTGTAGTAATCTCTACAAATAAATACGATTATGTCCTTTGCTCAGATATCCTCTTGGTCGATGCTATTTGGCGATTAAGGCCTAGAGCCTTTATGAAAAGGAGACAAAAGGGGACTTGCATGTCTCACTGTGCATGTCTATTACAGCGCATGCCGAAATATACAACCCCCATAATTCCCTGCTAATCGAGATTCAAATGGCCTACATGCTAACCACCAATTAAAGGGTATTATTAAAAATATAACTTTCCCATTTTGGACGTTGAAAATTAATGGTATTCATGCAACAATATTTGATTAAAATATATAACAAACATACAACATTAACCCTGGCTAAAGAGAAATAAAGGCGGTTCAATCATTCTATTTGGTTTAAGGGGTAGCATTTAATTCTGCCATATATGACTTCAGTACCCATGTCTGCAATAGGTTAATACCCATTACAAAGCCTTAATTACACTATTTTCTATTATCTCTATTAATGCTAAATCGACAAGGAACAAGCCGGGGGAACAAGTTATAATTTGAGTTTCAAAAAGGATCAAAGAGTCTGTAGAATTCGTATAGTTTATATTTAGCGGGCTACTTTAGTTTGGCTAATTTCGATCACAATATTTTCTCAATTCTGGCTAATCCCTTGTCGGTTATAATGTTAGAATCTGGAGACATGAGGGAGTCTTTTATGGGCAGCAGTGTAAAGAATCAGAATTTCATTTCAAAAACTGAGCAAAACTACAGCCAAATGCAACTAAGACTTGGTCGGAAAACTGTGTCTGGATTTAAATTCGTATTCAAGACGAAATTTGTAATCTTAAAATCAACTGCTTCATTTCTCGACGACGGCATTTCGGGCATGCAAAGAATTCATAATATAAATACATGTGTGGACAGTTTATTCTGTCACTGTTTTATTTTGTGAAGTATATGAGGAACAAGCTTGTTTTCATCCTAATCTGAAGATATCCACAGAAAATCGAATTATGTAACAAAAATGAAATGTTGAAAAGAAATCTAAAGCAACTGCATAAAGGTTTGTATTATTATGTGGTGTGTTTTAGGAAAAGGAGTCACAAGTCACAGAAAATGGATTCTGAGATGTCATTATATTTGAAAAGATGAGATCAAGCAGATTCCAATAGTGGTAAACATTAGGACATCTAACTAGTACTTCTATATTAGTTTATGCATGAAAAGAAAGTTAGCTACATTTCTTAATGGTCAATTACTAGTAAATTAGTTAAATATAATTCTCAGGATGACTTCCGAAACACACGGATACATAGCACACAGTCTAGGAATTTGGTACATATATGGGTCAGATTTTCAGAAAATGTACAATTGGCAGCTGTACATATTTAGTAAATTCTGCACAATTACGCTGCAATTTGGTCAATACTAGGTAAATTCGAGTATATTCAGCATGGCATTGGTTCTAGCAATCTGTTTGGTTAGGTTGAACTGTATTTTGAACTTTATTTTCGTCTGAAATTTGGGTTATTTGAGAAGATTGGCGAAGTTGAATTGTACATTTTCCGAAAATCTGACCCATATTGCTACTACTAGGAACTGTCAAGAAGTGAGAACAGATCTTGTAACAATGACATTAAAAAATAACATTATTGCGACCTGTGGCCCATTTTTCTGTAACACATCACAAATAAAAAATGGATTTTGAGATATCACCATATTTGAAAAGAGGAGATCAAGCCGATTCCAATGATAGTAAACAGTATAATGAAATAATAAGTATTTCTAGATTTTAAGTTAGATATTTTCGTTTTTTGAAAAAAAGGTTTCCAATATTTCTGGGGGTTAATAAACAGTAAAATAACTAAATGTAGTCCATATGAGGACCTTTAAAACGAAAGGATATATTACAGAGATTGTCCTGAAATTTGAGACATCGATTGACATACCTATAAGTGATGAACTCTCCAAAAATCAGAACATTCCAATAATGTGATCTTGTGAAAAAAACACTTTGAAAAATATTAATTTTGCGACTTATGACTCATTTTCCTGAAACACATCACAAATATAGACAACAAGGAACCTCATCACAATGAAAGTGGAGAAGCAGAACAACTTAACTCTCATTCTCTGCACCGTCGCCATGACACCCTAATGCTCCTACCCAGAAACACCCGGCTTTACATACCGGAAGTGACGTGTTAGACGTATTTCCTATTCCGGTCTGCCCAGGACAAATAGGCGCGGAATGCAACTGTTCATTTGGTCTGGGTTATAGCTGGGTACAATAGAACACAGCCAGGGTGATGCGTTTTCATTCGGTTTTAAATGTATTTTCTGGCAGGTGATGAAAATAAAGGGTTTTTCATCTTCATTTTAAAGTTTAGGGTATTAGGTGCCCACTGCACAATATAGGGGACTTGTTTTTTATATATAGTGCATGCTGGGATAGCTTGGGATGGATTCAGTTGTGATCTGACACAAGATGGTGGTTATGCAAGTCCCCAATTTGTGATGTGTTTCAGGAAAATGAGTCATGAGTCGCAAAATTGATATTTTTCGAAGTGTTTTTTTCACAAGATCACATTATTGGAATGTTCTAATTTTGTTAGGGTTTATCACTTATAGCCCTCTCAATGGATGTCTCAAATTTCATTACAATCTATGATATAAATCCTTTCGTTTTAAAGGTCCTCACATGGACTACATTTAGTTACTTTACTGTTTATTGACCCCAACAAATATTGGAAACTATTTTTTTCAAAAACAAAAATATCAAACTTAACATCTGGAAATACTTATTAGATTATTATATTGTTTACTATCATTGGAATCGGCTTGATCTCATCTTTTCAAATATGATGATATCTCAAAATCTAATTTTTGCGACTTATGACTCATTTTCCTGAAACACATCACATTTGTGTATAATGGCAAATGTGGCAGTGAAATATCAATAGGAGATTTGCATGACCGCCATTTGGAATACCGATTCGCATGAAATTATGGGAGTTGTATGTCAGTGTAAAAGCTATAGAAAACATGTTAATGTTCAGCATGAAATATTTAACAGTGATCTCATGTGTTATTTCATCTTTCCCACCATGCATTTGGTTTTTATGGATCATTTGCACATGCTATGATATTGGTGAAAGGATCCTACCATTTTCGACCTATATTTTTGTTGTGGACAAAAATCTCCACAATCTGTATAAACATATGAAAGTACATTTGTGATTTATTCACAAGATCCCTTTATTGGGATGGTTTCATCTTTGGGTTTAGTGTCTAGTCCTTGAGGTCACATGACTACATTACAAAGTTCGAAGACACTTTATTCAACATATCTATGCATTTCTAAGCTCATCTTATAATGTATATTAAGCTACTTTACTAGTAATTGTCCACCCAAAAGTATTGCATACCCTTTTTTAAAAAATGAAAAACATCAAACTCAAAATATAGAAATATGTATCATATGTGATGTGTTTCAGGAAAATGAGTCATAAGTCGCAAAATTGATATTTTTCAAAGTGTTTTTTCACAAGATCCCTTTATTGAAATGTTCTGATCTTTAGAGGGTCTAGCACTTGTAGTCATATGAATCAATGTAACAAATTTCGGAACACTGTATTAAATATATCCTTGTGTTTTGAAGGCCTTCATATGGAATATATTTAATTACTTTACTGGTAAATACCCATCCAGAAACATTAAAATAAAAAAAATAAAAATATCAAACTTAAAATATAGAAATACATGTTAGGTACCCTAGTGTTTACTATCATTGGAATCAACTTGATCTCTTCTTTTCAAATATTTTGATATCTCAAAATCCATATTTTGCGACTTATGACTCATTTTCCTAAAACGGATCACATATGTCCTAATGTTTACTATCATTGGAATCGCCTTGATCTAATCTTTTTCCTCAAAATCCATATTTTTAAAAAATTGTGCTTCAGTATGAGACTGCTATCTATAGGTGATGAAGAATGGAGTCAGTAGCGGAAAGGCCTTGTCTTAGCATACCTAAGACACATAAGTCTACTGGGCTGGAAGGCTTAGGTTCAACATAAGCCGCCTGCCCTGCCCACACAGTCACACATATGCATAAACATGTATACATTTGTATTTGTATGTAATCCCTATAACACCTTTGTCTCTTATACAGAGGGTGGGGGAGGGGGTGATGAAGGTGGGGGGGGGGGCATGGGAGGGGGAAAGGGCAGGGGAGGGGCATTTTTGTTTTAAAAGAAACAACATATTTTCTTGTTTTTTTTGTTGTTTTTTTTAAAAAAAACCAACCTTTTTATTCAAAATAGCCTTTATTGGTCAACATTTCGCAAGAGTGATATGCCTCATTTGCCAATTAAAAAATATCTTAATAGGCGCTTTAACATTGAGATATACATGTAAATCCCGTTACATGATAATTTTCCCATATATGACTTTACTTTTTAAAATCAGTTATTTATGTCTTTGGAAGGGGGAGGGGGGGGGGGCACTGAACTTCCTGAACTTTCTGATCTTGAAGTATCTCAAAATCCTTTTTTGCGACTTGTGACTCATTTTCCAGTAACACGTCTCATTTCCGGTTGATTTAATATGTCCCTTTTTATTTCCTCAACGTAAGTATCCCCGTAAGGGTTGGAAAATACTTTTAACACATAGTATTATAATAATTTATAATTGAAGTTAACACTAAAGGGTTGAACTGGAATACCTACTTTAGTAGATATTGAAAATATCCCTTTCTATTCAGATTATTGTACTGTTAATACCGAAATAAGGTAGTTATAACGACTTCGCAATTACAAATGTTAAGTGAGAATTGTAGTCACTATGTGCTTTTGGGATATTTCAGATATCAGCATTTTTTAAAAGATGAGATCAAGCCGATTCGAATGATGGTAAACATAAAGGAAATCTAAGTATTGTTTCTTTATTTTTATATTTGATACATTTATTTTAGGTGCGCAATTACCAATAAAGTAACTACTTAGTAGATAATAATACACTATAATGAGGACCCGAATGAGGACCTTTGAAACGCAAGGATCTCTTGAATACAATGTCCATTTTCCTAAACACATCACATTTTGATGTAGGTTTTTGTATCCTCGCAGTCAGTGTAAAGTTTTAAATTGGTGCAAGTCTTACAAGCTTACTTGATTAGAATATTGGACGTTCTACTTACTATAACAATAATATGTGATGTGTTTCGGGAAAATGAAGTCACAAGTCGCAAAAATGATATTTTTCAAAGTGATCTATTCACAAGATTTCTTTGTTTGAAATCTCTCATTCTTGGAGGGTTGAGTGCTGTTAGTAGCATCAATACATGTCCCAAATTCCAAGACTGTGATTTGAATATATCCTTGCGTTTCAAAGGTCATCCTATGGAGTATATTTAGCTACTTTACTGGTAATTACCCACCCATGAATATTGCAAACTTTTTTTCAAACATAAATATATCAGACATAAAATATAGAAATACTTCGTAGATGTCCTTCAAGTTTACCATCATTGGAATCGGGTCGATCTCATCGTTTCAAATATGACGATATCTCAAAATCCATTCTTTGCGACTTGTGACTCATTTGTTTGTAACACATGACATATATATAAATATGTTTATTTCTGTGAAACATCGCGCATGAAAATAAAATTACAATATCCAACACCACCCCCATGTCACACCTAACCAAAATCACGTACTACAAACTCGCGGTCTTTACCAACTTGTATTGTCACCGCAGCAGACGACTTTTGGCTGGAATGCCCGGATGTGCGACTCCATGACAACGCCAGCGTCCGTGGCAAGATGGCGCCGGCCAGGATCAGGGCTGGAGGCGGCCGGAGGCAGACTGGGGCCTAGTCCTGCCGCACAGACCTGGAAATCTGCCGAGAATATCTTATTGTCAAACTTTTGTGTCTTTGTGTCGAATTTCACCTTGTTTATCTCGTGGTGTGAAGATGGCTTGTTTGTGTGATATTCAAGAGGACTGTTTAGTTATGGCGCTAGCTCCTATAGATGGTCTTCCTCTCACCCCTTTATAGGTGCATATTCTATATATTTTATATTTCATAAATTATATTCTATTATATAAGTTGTAGGTGCTCAATTATCCTTTTCAAACACGTGAGTATTATGTATGGGTTAGTCAAAAAGCTCTTTTCGTACCTATTGTATAGGTATAAATCCTCTTGTCCTCTTGCTGAAATAACGGTACAATTTTTCTCTGTTAATGAAAAATCAGGCGATACTGAGAAAATCGTATTATTGATAATACGATAATATTGATTGTCCTGAATTTAAAATAAATGAAAATCTAGCATCTAAACCTAAAAATCTAGTTAGTAGTATGTGATGTGTTTCAGAAAAATTAGCCATAATTCGCACAATGTCATATTCAAATTTTTCACAAGACCTCTATCTAGGAATGTTATTCTTTTGTGGTGTATCTAGTGCTTTAAGTCGTATGAATACATGTACAAAGTTTTAAGACTATATTAAATATATTCCTGCCTTTCTAAGGTCATCCAATGCAATATACATTGTTTTGTTACTTTTGACCACCCAGAAATATTCCAAACTGGTTTTTCAAACATACAAAATAAATAAGTACTTTTTAGTCTTAAAAAAAATCAAAGTTGGAATCCACATAATCTAATCATTTCAAACATGATGGCACATCTCAAAATCCATATTTTCCCCCGAAATAATATGACTAATTATTTTTCTGTGACACGTCACATTTCAGTAACATACAGCGAATACATCTCTGATTATGATATGGATATGAATAAATCGATCTACAGAAAGTTCATTTAAAGTCAATTTACCTTTATTTGTATTGTTATTAATGTATTATTACTGGTATTATCCTTAGTTGATATACTATAACCAGCTAAACACACCTTTCTAGCTTGTAAAGCTAATTAAGGATCCAGAAATAAATCAAACTACAACAGAACCACATACTTTTTACACTCAGTGCTACTTTTTTTATTTTACTATTCATGTAGAAAACAGATCAACTATTAGGTCTTATTAATATTTAGTCAGAAACATATATATATTATAACAAACTATGACACCCGTTTTTAGCGACTTGTGAATCATTTTCCTGTGACACATCACATCTGTTTCTGTTTGTTGTGGGAAAGATAAAGCCATAACTCGTACGACACATCATTTTTTTAGTTTTACGCTTTTTATAGCCTACTGTCAAAGGTCCCCCTCCCCATTCTCCTCCCCCTCCCCTTCCCCTGCCCTTCCCCCCTCCCCCTCCCCGCTCCCTCTCCATCATCCCCACCCAGCCAGAGTTAAGTCCCAGTCCGAGCTTGTCTCAATCCGGCCGTTCCAATTGTCGTCTGCTCGTCTGATAGACACTGTCATTGTGATCCTAAGGTCAACGGTCAGATCCCAAGGTCACTGAGGTCACAGGTCAAACGACCAAGGATGGCAGCCACAGTTGTTGACAGGTACACGGCGGCCATTTGCACAAAATATCTCCGCCATTTGCTCAAAATATTAGCAATGATTTCCCGCTTTTTGTTTGCCTGCCTGGCGTTCCACCAGGTGGCGGGCGGCGGATGGAATGCAGCAGTTCGGCAGTGAATATGCAAATGAAGAGGCCCGCAGCGAATGGACAACTTTGTACACATATTTATTGGGTAAATTCGCTCCTCTTGACTCGTGTTTTTTTGTGTGTTTCTAAGTCAAAAGGTTTCCTGCTCTCTGTTAACTTTTTGGTTTCTGTTAACTTCATAAATTCCTAAACTAACAAATGAATCCGCACTATGCGCACTTCCTTCCTAACGAAAAGTGATTTAGGGGATGGGGTCTTAGAGTTAGATATATATTTTTTTGAAAGTTTTTATTCCTGAGAATTTCACAATATTATGATACTTTTCATCACGAGAAATGACACTTTATTTCCATATGTTTTCCTAAATCATATCTATGCGGAAATGGGTCATTTCTCTGTCATGGACAGATCTTCCAATAGGACATTCTATTGTTAAAAACATTTGAGATTAGATGTGCTCCCTCTATCAACAATCTTGGGTCTGTCCTGGTTTCTTCTCGTCTGAATGAATATGATAAAACTATTTTAGAATATGATTTGAAACGTTTGTATTTAATTAAAAGAAAAATCGCTTTCATCATGATTAAGGAAGCTTTAAGAGGTTGGTTAACAGATGCTATAGTAAATGCCAGTATTAGGTTGATATGTGCTATAACAAGTAATGTAGGTGGGCGACGCCCTGGGCGACCGAGAAAGCCAGAGAATGGTCCAGAGAAAGCTT